>CM034156.1:60732515-60957515 GCA_019776745.2 Taxus chinensis | reverse complement strand
AAAATAAATATTGAAACACAAAGTAAAAATATTGTAACTTTTTATAGGTAAATCAAAATTGAGTGTTGTATATTTTTAAAGTGCTTATTTTTTTGTGCTTGTTCCATTGGAACTATTTATTTTCAGAAACACACTAGAATTATAAAATGTCAATATCATAACACACTCAATTATAAAGTGCCAAAAGCTGGGGGGTGTTGTGATAAATTGTAGACACATTTTTGGCTGAGCTGGATGTCCTAAATTTTTTGGGTGTTGAATTATTGTATCTATCAAGGATTTTAATAATGAGATGATCTTCTCCAAAGTGTGTAGACTTCAGGAGGATATGGTCAAATTTGTGGAAAAAAATAAATCACTTAAAAAGTAAAACTCTCTTCTTCATAACCTCATTTATGACAAGGATAATATTTATTATTATTGGTAAATTGTTTTTTGAAATAGACTATACACTTGTAAAGAAAGGCTTAGTAGCCGGATTATACAATTGTTCCAGATCAAAAAGTGATCAAAATTAGGATTTAAAAAAAAATCCCAATAACAAATAAACAACCTGCTAAGAAAAGTACCACAGTCTACAACCAACAGTGTAAAAACAACCAAAAAATTGTGATAATACAACTTAGCAGTAAGATTAGATGCCAAAATTTGAGAGAATGGGATCATCTTCACTTGAATTCCTTTTAATTGTCTACTTCATCTCTTGAAGGGTAGTAAATAACACCAATGCTATAACATGTGAAGGATTAGTCTTGTCCACTGGACTAAAGACTTGGTCTCGAATTGACCCATCCCTCCAAATATTCTTAGAAATGTTGCTCATCATACAAACATTCTTGACTTGGGTTTCCAGAAAATTTATAACTTCTTTAAAATATGAGAGAGTATAAGCTTGTATGTATCTGACTCTATGTAGCCTGGGGTCTAGGGAATGAAGCTTCTTGTAGATCTCTGTAGTCTCATTGTCTTCTAGGCCATGTCTCTCTGTAGACACCAAAATTGGGTCACACTCCCCTTGGTCCTTTTTTGAATAGCCAACTTAAACATATTCACCTAACCATGACCCTTATACCCCACATTAATATTATTTTAATTATTTATAATTAAAGTGATACTCATCCTCAAAATATTCATTATTTATTTACCTTAATTAAAACCAATTTCCACCGCACCAAGACACCTCACCCCACCACCTTACCTAGACACCTCATCAAAAACCTATTTTTGGCATCTTTCCCCTTTACTAGGACTCAACATTCACTCACCATAACTAACTAAGACTTAGTCTTACCTACCTTAATGAACTAAGATTTAGTACAACCCTAAAATCACATGCCTATTCTCCCTCTAACCACATTCCTGCTCATTAAAATGTAACATTCCATTTTGATTTGTGAGAATAGACAAAGCTGGCCCAAAATATTTCCAAGATTTGGAATTTTTAGTAAACCTAGGATTTCCCGCCTTAACGGACACCAGTCAACCCTAAACCGGCGCCGGTCACCCTAAACCATCATCGGTTTCCATATAATCATTTTGGTAACCTTGTTTGAGAGGTTGGGCACATTCTCAAGTTTTGGAATGAAGGAGATTTGCATGCAAGCAAGAACCAGAGCCCTTTTGTACATCCAGAAATCCATAGCCATTACCAAGACTGGTCAGAAGGTATTTACATTCACGGTAGCATTTTGGGAAGTACTGCCGTAACACTAAACACCATTCCACAGATCAAGCATCACCATTTTCTAGCCATCAAATCTGTAAACACTAGTAAGTGTATTTCTAACCTGTATCATCTCATACTTGTTTAGATTACAAAGTTTCTTCATCTCTATTTATCAACATCCATTTTCATTTTTCATCCCACCTTATTACCTTACTGTGAACTCAACCACCCCATCACCCACAATCATTTAATCGCAAATATTTGATTTTTGAATAGCTATGGGTACCCCCAACATCTCCTCAGACCTAACTATTCCCCTTACCATCTCTGTTAAATTTCAGACAAACCCCCAAAACCCAGTTTATTGAATTTCTACCATCCCGACTTAACCGTAATTGGTTTCCTCGTAACCATCGTCGGTCATACTTCACCAAAGTTGGTCTCTATATTTATCCATCATACTAAAAATAGAACGTAAGAACCTTCATCCAAGTGACCCAGAACCTGACCCTGATCTATTCCAACACCCTAATAACCTATTCTACTTCTAAATCTAATCATAACCTAGCATGTTATATTAGATTTGTTTATTATATTTTGATGAGATACCTAAATCATATCAACTACAGTAGGACATTGTTTATTTACGTCATTCGTTACGTTAAGTTGTATTAAACAATGGGTTGACTACCACCAAGGAAGTACCACACTTCCTGGATCCAACACATGTTAGGAAACCCACTAGCATATATTGTTTAACTCTCTTTTATGGTATTGCTGTGTATTTCAGGTAGTTCCTTCTAGCCAAAAGGAAGCTCTCACAGTCAACATTGGATCAAGAATTCAGAATACAAGCAACGAACTTTGAACCGACCATCACAATAGGTATTACTCCTTGGCCCATACCCTTATCTGTTTTGTCAAATCCACAAAGAAAATGGTGAAACACTCTCAACCAATTTCCTTTTCCCCTCCTTCTTGGACAACTGTCTCACATCTCCCTTCAGAGCTCCATTTTCCTTCTCCAAATTCTCAATTATCTTCTCTAAATCTCCTTTCTTTGGCTCACTCATAAACAAAAAGCCTTGGACAACTTCAACCTATTTATTTTTGCTGCTACAAAGAACTCTCTTCTGTAGGGAAGGGAGATTGGGGGAGTAAAAGGGATTATTTGACCAAAATTTCCTCTGCCCCACTGGGTTAGTAGGTATGGGCATAGAAGCTTGAGGGAGAGGGGTAGGGCTAGGGCCAGGGTTTCGAGAAACATGAAGGGTTTGGAGGAGATAATGGTGATGAAGTAAAAAGATGATCCCCTAATTTAGGGGAAGGTCCCTTGAGTGTTTTCACACCTACAAAATGGATTGTTTCAGGGAGTTTAAAATGAAATGTGGAAAGAAAAATTCGAAATTTATCCTGAAATGGTTAAGAAAAATAAGGTGTTTCAAAGGAACAGTGATATATCTATCTTCCAAGGTGACGTATCTCACCATCATTTTGGATGTTTCAACAAAAGGGGTTGGAATAAAAGCCACTTTAACTTCAGAAGTGAAAAAATTTAGCTCCTCATCTTCCTCAAGAGACTTCTTAGTTTCTACAGATTTATCAATCCTTTTGCTGAAGAAATGATTCTCCTCCATATCCAACCCTGTTACCTCGACGATGAACTCTTCTATGATTGTGAATGATATGCCCTTGTATGTCACGGTCCTATCATTTGATCCCTTAACAAACTGTAAGGAAATGTGCTGGTCATACCTATCAATCCATTTGATCAAATTAGCGACCCCTCCTATTGATTAACAAAACTAAAAGATTCCTAAAGACCTAAAGGGATATTTAGGGTATTAATGTTAATCTAGTTAGGAGGAAAAAATTGATTTAAATGAACTAAAGCATTATGAAATAAATGTAAATAATTCATTCTAAATGAAATAAAACCCTAATATGTAAGAGAATGGGAGGAAATGACTTAGCTGATAACAGAAGATTGTCACATAGTTTCAGAAATCTAGAAATAAAATCCAGAAGTGTAGAAAAACCCTCAGAGACCCTGGGAAGGGTAGATATATCATATCTGAGATGACACAAGTGCCTGGGAGTGTACTAGGGCATCCCGGGGTGCCCTGGTCTGTAATATGGGCACTCTGAACACTGTAAATCCTTAGAATCTGAATCTGGTAAGGTCATTAAGTATCTTTGAATGATTCCTGTCTATCACACTGCATTCGTCGGATGAACTGGAGGATGACCTGTAATGTTAGAAAAAGTATAAAACCCTAGAAAAATGAAATATGCATATGAATGGGTTGGTCTGACCTCAATTACCAAACTAGTGGTCTTATCGTAGAGCACTACACTACATTTCAGACCCGGGTGTAGTTTTGGTGTGTGTGCATGTTGTACCCTAGGTGTTCTCATGCAAGTCACACTTTGTGAAGTAGCGAGAAATAGTAGCTATATAAATTTAAGTAGCATGTGTGCATGGAATGGAATGGAATCCCTCCCCGTATGAAGTGTGTGTGATGCAGATATCCTATCTTGAATGCATGGCACTATGTGGATGTAAGTGATGCAATGGATGAAACTCTAGATGGAGTGATAGTAGTGATAAGATGTAATGACCTAGGACCCTTATTATGGTCTTATAAATTTATATTTATAGGGCTCTCAAGATTAATTTCATAATTAATCCCGACAAGGCCGATTGAGAAGAAGATAAGGATGACCAACAACTAGAAGGGACCCGATAAGAAGTGGAAGAGGTTGTGTATAGACCAAGGTGCCTGGAATGGGACCACGGTGCCTCGAGGCACCCCAGTACAGGTTGAGGTGCCCTGATTTTAGGTTAGAATGTCAGAAAGGTCATGATATGGGTTGATAGGTATCAGGAAGTACACAGGAAAGAAGAAATGAAAGATAAGTAAAAGGTGGCCAAAAGGTGGGATTAATTAGTACTTTGTTCACTTGAGAACCTTCTAAATAGTATTATAAGACTGGGATGAATATTATCTAGTGTGTAATATTTGTGTTTACATTTTCCCCCACTTTATGTTGGTGAGCAGAAAGCTCGGTAACATAAAGTAGATAGAGATGCGTACCTAATAACCATGTAGAGTGTAGAAGAAGATGTGCCGATGGACTAGACTCAAGTGTGGAATGAAAAAAATAAAAAATCTGGAGGAGCGTAAATTCTAAAGATGAAAAATGTGTATAAAAAGTGATGAGAGTGAACCTAGGGTGGAACACATATGTAGCTACTGTTGTGTGTAGTGTAATTGCATGGTTATTAAAGGGAAATGCATGTAGTGGTGTGTTGTTATTGTCATTGTCGCTGTTGATGTTATTGTTGCCCCCAATTTGACTACTCATTTGTCATATGGTGAAGTTGCAAGGAGAAAATAATCAAGTAGTCAAATATGTATGTATGTAAAAATGCCGTGTAAAATATGCAAATGTAAAATAAGCTAGAATAGAAAGTGTAAATGGAAAAATGGAACATGCACACCTGATCCATGTCGAGAAAAAGGGTGTAGAAGGATATCCTGTAGTGTCACAAGTTTATCAGGCCATCTCAGGCTACCCTGGCTAAAGAAGTATAGGGAGGAACCATGTTATATCCTCCAACCTTTAACCACTTCTTCTAAAATGTTGGAAGAGATCTCTGTAGTGTCCTAGTTTTTTGGGTCATCTGATGCCACTTGATGGAGAAGTGTAGAGAGGCACACCCAATATAACCCCCAAGCCTATAACTTATCTGCAGAATTTCCGAAGGAAAAAATATCCTGTTGAGGCTATTGTGTATGGAGTTCGTAGACTGGTGTAGATCAAGAATTTCGCGCTTGTTACCTGTCCAAGTTAATGCACCAAACTAAACACAAAAACCCTGAAAAACCCCAATGAAATTGATACCTGATGAAGATGTAGACGAATGAGGAAGCCGATGTAGATAAGACGGGCGCACACGAGCAATTCACACAATAGATCCGAGTAACCTGCAAAACACCGATGCTTGACAGAAAAAGACCACGTTAAAAGATATTTAGGTGGACTGCCCAAGAAGTGGGGTCCGGGGAAACGATAAGCTTCCTCGGCGGATGTCAGTCCACGTTTTCAATTAAGAAAAGAAGCATACATGATAAGAGATCTAAGTGAAAAGCTAGATTTTCTTATTGCAGTAATAAGACAGAATCTAAACAGCAGACAGAAAGTACAGAAAATAGGGAACCATGAAATAATGCCAGATTTGTGTTACCTGTATCCTTTTACCTATCTGCAGGGAAATCGGCGTCGATTGGGTAGAATCGGCGTTGATTGAGACGGATCAGCGTCGATTGGGTAAGATCGGCATCAACTGGAGGCAGATCGATCAATCAGGGACTGTGCGATAAGATTCGGGAATTAGAAGGTGAATGTGGTCTGCTGGATGTGCCGAAGTTGGCGAGACACTGGAACAGAGTCACCAGATGATAGATGGTGGTGTGCGATGCTGATGTGACAGGGACAGAGTAACGGTGCTCCTCTCAGGGATTGATTCGGATAGGATCTGCCCTAATTTGATACAATTGATGCTAAGAAGATCTCTCTTTCTCACAACCTGTATCTCTCTCGCTCTCTGTTCGTGCGTAAGTGCTTCCTTTTTTCGTCTGTTCGCTTTTTCACTCGTTCGTGGTCTCTTTTTCGGTCCCTAGAACTGAGTTCTGGACTTGCTTTTATAATCAACACCGCTCCTAGAAAATCGGCACCAACCATATGGGTCGGCGCCGATCGTGGAATAGACTCCCGAGATGGCCAAAATGAGCAATTTCAAGAAAGATGAGAATTACCCCGAATACGGGAAATATCCCGCTTAGGGAAGCGGAAAAATAGATGTGATACATAGATAGGATAAATTTGGGGTAGATAAGTGATTAAGATGCATGGGAAGAAGTGTAATTAAATATTTAATATTTAATCACTCATGGGTAAGATACGATGGGGTGAATTAAATTTAGAGTAAGTGATTAAATCACAAATTGGATAATATCCCAAGGGGATAGTTGGTGACGTAAAACGTGCCCCAGGTTACCTAAGCAAGTAAATGGATGAGAGGGACACTAAATTGAGTAACCAATTTTAAGTGTCTACATTTTGCCCCTTTTTATCAAGTAACTTGCGATAAGCAAGGTTATGAGACAAAAACAAAGGGATGGAAGAAGGGAAGAATTTGTGATGATGTGATCCCCCTCAAACTTGGGATGGGATGGATGATAGAACAGACGATCCCAAGTTTGAAAAAGGTAGATGAAAAATGCTGTATGCCCCAGTTGGATGTCTGGAGTAGATCTGATCATTGATGACACATACACATAAATAAAAGGCAGCAACCTAAGGAAACTCACATTGGTAGGTCAAACTAGCCGGTCTTCTCATGAGACGACGTTAGTGCCTACAGACCCATGAGTGTAAGGAGAACTGCAAAATGGTCAGCATCTAAAGAGAGACACATTGGTAGGGACAACTAGACGGTCTGGAAAGCAGACGACGTTAGTGCCTACAGACCCGTTTAACTCTAAGCTGCCAAAAAGTACGGAGTGTCCCACGCAAAGGGAACAAACCCGAAATAGACAAGGATATCTAAAAAAAATGTGCCAAAAGGCAAAATTCAGCACACAACAATGATCAGATAGATAAGTAAGCCAAGCATCAACACTATGGCAAAAAGATATGGAAAATCAGCGGCGACCAAATTAATCGGCGACGACTAAAACAAACGGCGTCGACCCACAAAATCAGTGCCGACCAATCCAGGCACAATATAAATATGTGAACGGAAAACGTAAACGATTTATTTTCAACGTGACGATTGATTCAGAGAAAGCCAGATTTTTGATTTGAGCATCATGGAAGCCTCTGGGAGCGGTCAGAAGCGCAGGAGGACACGACCTGGGGTAAGTGGTCATTCTTGAACCCATTGTTCTTAATGGATTTTCTTTTTTGTTTGATTTTCTTTGCATGGGAGGCCAGGGTCCGGTGTATGTGCTGACAGGCAGTCGGCGCCGATTGTTGTAATCGGCATCGATTGATGTTAGATCGGCGTCGATTGGTATTAATCAGCGCCTACTTAAATGAATGACGTCGATTTTACCAAATCGACGTCGATTGATATATGTTCATTTTTTTTTGTTATTGTTTTGGAGGATGTGATTTGGGGAAATAAGAGACTAATTATGTTTTTGATGTCGTGGATGTAGGCACGAGAGGCTCTTCATATGAGGGATGCCATTCCTGAGTTATTGGAGACTATTCTCCCTGATGTGACAGATGCAGACTGGCAGCATTTAGAGCTAGCCGGGCTCGGGGGTTTCCAGTATTATAGACGAGTGCCACGAGATGTGGAGCTCATGCGGGCACTAGTGCGACGGTGGGACAGCCACACGTGCACTTTTTGGTTCAGGACGGGTGAGATGACTATCACCCATGAGGATATATTCAGGATTCTGAGATTTCTGATCACTGGGGACCTAATTGAGATCACACCCCGGGAGCAGTAGCAGAGGGCCCTAGGTCGGTTATACAGAGACAGGGCAGATGACTTAGAGATAGTATCTGGGGTAGTGAGGATAGCCTCACAGTACAGGTAGGATAGCCCTCAGAGTAGGCGGATAGCCTTGATTCAGATGGCTATCTCCTACTTTGCCCTACCAGATTCAGGAGGTGGGAGATTCCCATTGTTACTGTTAGACTGTGTTTGCGACATCCTGCAGTACAGACAGGTTTTTGCCTTCGCCGATGCCCTGATAGCTCAGATATATCATGAGCTATGGATGTACACCACTGGCCGGAGGACAGGGATTGACGTCAGTTTTGTGCTCCATTGCTGGGCATATGAGCACACAGCGGTGATCAGGCCATCCGGGCTTCCTTGGATGTCGGCAGAAGTGGGAGGGATTGATTATGGATTTCAGAGATGGTGGGCTGACATGGCCGCAGGGGATACAGGTAGATCAGCCGAGTGGTACTCTGAGCATTTCAGGACGCTGACACCAGATCAGGTTATCTGGAGGCCGTATCAGGCATTTCCGACATGGGCTGGTCAGGATGCCCACTTGGTAGCACTGAGACAGAGCCGGGTGGTTAGGGGCCATAGGCCGGATATGTGGGAGCGAGTCCCGTTCATGCGGATACTGAGACAGTTCGGCCTAGTACAGACAGTGCCGACCACCTACACGCCATATAGGTGGGATAACAGGGAGATGGATTTGCCGATTTTGATCCCAGCAGACCCATTGAGAGAGGCCCCACCCTTCGCAGACAGTGATGATGACGCGGGGGTGGATGAGGGCTACGCAACATGGTACGACACAGAACTTCCACGACATCTCCCGCCATCTATAGATGTTGACGAGGAGGACATAGCTGCTATGCTGGACAGACTGGAGGTAGAGCATGCCACCCTTACACAGACACATCAGGTAGCTCTAGAGGAGATCAGGGCTTTGACAGAGGAGAGGGATGCCCTGATTGTGGAGAGAGACATCGCTCGCCAGGAGTGAGACATAGCGATCCAGCAGAGGGATCACTACCTTCAGCATAGGGAGGCCCTCAGGGCCAAATATGGAGAGACCGGTGCCACGTCAGAGTCTGGTACACAGGGCACGACCCTAGGAGGGGCACCACCAGCAGCGCCAGCAGCCCCAGCAGCATCGTTACGAGCACCGGGTACTGTGAGCCTGAGCA
The DNA here is from genome assembly GCA_019776745.2 of Taxus chinensis. NCBI lineage: Eukaryota > Viridiplantae > Streptophyta > Pinopsida > Cupressales > Taxaceae > Taxus > Taxus chinensis. The sequence goes on along the minus strand of CM034156.1, from coordinate 60,948,133 downwards.
CATACCAGTCTCTCCTCGCTGAGGTGAGATACTATGAGGATGCCCTAGCGCAACATGCCCCAGATGTGCCTCGGTACGGGGCGAGGAGGAGAGCAGCGACGGCTACAGCGAGCGGAGCCTCAGGTGGAGGGAGCACTGGGAGAGATCGAGGTGGGCCGAGACCTCCAGCAGCAGGTGCATCGAGCTCGATAGGCGGCGGAAAAAGAAATGAGGAAAACTCCTTGCAAGAGCCAAAGATGTAAATGGAAACAACCGTGACTTAGAAGAGAAGATACTTGGATAAGGAGAAAAATGATAAGTCGGACTTCCAACCGACCATAGATAAGATCCAGATAGGAAATCGAAAGACCAAGCATACAAGGCCCTATATAAGATTAAAATAAACTTGACACTAACTAGTCGCAAACCAGATCTAGGATAGAAACGGAAAGAAAAGTAAGTATCTTGTCGGAACTTACAAGGGACAGAATACATGTCCATAGTAGGAAAACAGGATTCTCCATATGATTGACAAAAGGTCCTAAATCTCAGCTTCATGATTTTGGCAGAAAAACAAACTGATCAATGCGGGAAGTTTGCTTGATATGGAAAGACTGATTGAAGCGGGAAGTCTTTCAGTGATGCTAAAAAGTGTATAAACTGACTGGAAGGCTGATTAATTACAAGAAGCCTTGAATATTTCTTTGAGAAATAGCCGTCCTTCAAGGGAGCGGTCTGTATTTTGAATTTTAATGATAGCCATCCTTCGAGGGTATGGTCTATATTTTTTTAGAATTTTTGATAATAGCCATCCTTCAAGTGCATGGTCTATTTTCTTTTTGATTCACTTGATAATGTATGGATAGCTGTCCTTCAAGGGATCAGTCTATCTTTTGGATAGCATCTTTTTTTTTTTTTTTTGAAACTCTTCTTGGAAGAAGCTGAGTTTAGACCTAGATAGATCAGATGGAGGGGAGGAGAACAAAGAAGAACATGCACTCATGCCCCGAGTAGATCCGATTAAGATAAGTACTTGGGACAGATGAAGTGGTGATTAAGGTATTCCTACCATGAGGAGGAACATATCCAAAAGAAACGTGCAATGAGTAGAGCCGCGATACTCATATTTAAGGTAAACGAGGCAATAGGCGGAGAACCACACAATTTCGAATCACCACGAAAGTAGATGACTGGTTATTAGGACGGATGAAAGATCTGTGTTGCGACTAGATGTGTGTAAGATAGATTTTAACAATAGAAGGGCCGTAGATGCAAGGCATTAAGAGGTTCCACTTCAGGTATACCATCCATGGAAGATAAACGATAAGCCCCAGACCCATATTTATGAGTGATAATGTACGGGCCCATCCAGTTGGGAGCAAACTTACCACGTTGACTTCTTTCGAGTGTAGTGAAATTTTGATTTTCCTTAAGAACAAGGTCACCAATTTTGAAGTCATGATGCTGCAAATACTTGTTATAAGCACGTTTGACACGCTCAAGATAGACCTGATGATGCTCAAGAGCGTTGAGACACCACTCATCTAATAATTCAAGTTGTGCTAGACGATTTTGACGATAATCCTCATCGGAGACAAATTCTCTGAGAGAAACACAGAGAGATGGGATTTGGACTTCCAAAGGAAGGACAACCTCAGACCCATAGACGAGGGAGAAGGGAGTAGCACCAGTAGGAGTATGAATGCTAGTCCTATAAGCCCAGAGAGATAAAGGGATATGTAAATGCCAATCCCTACCGGCTCGACTAGTTACCTTTGTGAGGATATTACGCAAAGTTTTATTAGACGCTTCGGCCTGACCATTAGCTTGAGGATAGTATGGAGAAGAAAAACTGAGCTTGATATTGAAAGCGTTGCAGAGATTCTACAAATCAGCGTTCTTGAAAGACTTACCATTATCTGTGATTAGCTTGTGTGGAACGCCAAAGCGACAAATGATGTGTTGATAGACGAAATCAACTATGGGTTTAGCCTTTGTTAAAGAAAGAGGGATAGCTTCTACCCACTTAGTAAAGTACTCAGTGGCAGTAATGATGGAATGATGACGCTGTGAAGAACGGGGATTGATGAGACCAATAAGATCAAGACCCCACTGCGAAAAAGGCCACAAATCCGCTGCAGGTTGCAAAGCCTGACTAGGGATGTGCGTGAGATTGGAATGTTGTTGACACTTGACGCACTTCTTAGTGTATTCACAGCAATCTTGATTAAGAGAAGGCCAATAATATCCCAGACGTAAGATGCGCTTAGCTACAGCTAAGCCACTAAAATGTCCACCATAGATACCGTTGTGGACCTCCTGGATAGCCTTAGATGATTCATGGGTTTTGAGGCATTGAAGCAAAATACCATCAAAGCTGCGCTTGTAAAGAAGGTCGCCTAGAATAGTATAGCGATTGGCGCGTTGGACAAAAGACCTTCTACCATTGGAAGTCAGATCTGGAGGAAGGATCGAATGAGATAGATAATCAACAATCTGTTGATACCACTCATCTTGAGTATGGGTTGTGACAACATTGATCGAAGTTAGTTGCTCAAGATGAGATGGTTGATCTAATCGTTGCACAGCCACATAAAGACGCGAGTCTTCGGTGAAAGGTGGGATAAGTGAGGCTAATGAGGCCATTGTATCTGCGAATCGATTTGCAGTGCGAGGAATGGCTTGGATAGTGAATTTATCGAAAGATTGGAGTTGAGCAAGAACGATGTCACGATATTTTTGAAGGATATCATTCTTGCATTGATAGACACCCGTGACCTGGTTAACGATGAGCTCAGAATCACCGAAGATGTCAATATGACGAGCACCGAGATTAATGGCATTTTGAAGACCTAAGATAAGAGCTTCGTACTCAGCCATATTATTGGTTGACTCAAAGTTTAATTTGTGTGCGACTGGGATAGGCGTACCCCAAGGAGGAATCATCACGAAACCCGCACCTCCCCCTTGCTAGCATTTGGATCCATCAAAGAAGAGCTTTACTTTAAATGGAGATAGACAAAAATCAATTTGTTGGATATATTCATCGGGGAATTGAGCAAGGGGGTCTTGAGTGTCCGGAAGAGGAGCATCAGCTAATTGATCTGCAATAACCTGACCCTTGATAGCCTTTTGCGGGATAAACTCGAGGTCAAATTCTGTCATGAGCATAAGCCAACGAGTGATACGATCATTATGATAAGGCTTTGCATGAATTGTCTTGAGGGGATTGACACTTGTGACAATGTAAGTTTTATGATTAAGGAGATAATGACGAATCTTAGAAGTTGCGAAGAAGAGAGCACAACATAGTTTTTCATCTTCGGAGTAACGTGTCTCATACTCATGGAGGGTGCAACTGATGTAATAGACAACTTGTTCTTTACCACAAGTGTCCCGATGCGAGATCATGGCTCCCAGAGCATGGTCAGTCACAGAGATATAAAGATAGAAAGGCTCCCCCTCGCGTGGAGGTGTAAGCACGGGTGGAGAAAGAAGATAAGCTTTGAGATCATCAAAGGCCTTTTGGCAATGCTCATCCCATTCAAAATGAACATTCTTACGGAGGAGATGGTGAAAAGGTTGACAACGGTCCGACAATTGGGAGATAAAACGACGCACCGATTGAAGACGTCCTTGGAGACTGCAGAGTTGCTTCGAGTTAGACGGGGGAGGCATCTCAAGGATGGCTTTTATTTTTGCGGGGTCCACTTCAATACCCCTAATGGAAATGATAAAACCCAAAAGTTTACCAGTGAGAACGCCAAACACGCATTTAGATGGATTTAGACGAAGACAGAAGCGGATAAGCCTCTCAAAGAGAGGTGCAAGGATGAAAAGATGATCTTGACGACATTTGGATTTGCCGAGGAGATCGTCAACATAATCTTCCACAGTTTTGTGCAAGAGATCATGGAAGATGTAGGTCATTGCTCGTTGATAGGTTGCTCCTGCGTTCTTAAGACCAAAAGGCATGACACGATAGCAAAAGGTCCCCCAAGGAGTTATGAAAGAAGTCTTATGTTGGTCTTCTGGTGTGATGAGGATTTGATTATATCCAGATAAACCATCCATAAGAGAAAGCATCTCATGACCCGCAGTTAAATCTACGAGTTGGTCGATATTAGGTAGAGGAAAATCATCTTTTGGACAAGCAAGATTAAGATCCCGGAAGTCGGTACAAATTCAAATTTTCCCAGTAGCCTTAGTTACTGGTACTATATTGGACACCCATTGTGGATAATCGATGGGTTGGATGAAGTTAGCCGAGAGCAAGCGCTGTAATTCTTCTTTAACAAGAAGGGCTACTCTAGGGTGCATTTTACGTAATTTTTGTTTAACTGGCTTGATGTTGGGAAGAGTAACGATATTGTGGACCACAATATCGGGATCGAGTCCTGGCATATCCTCATATGACCAAGCAAAGGCTTGATGATGGTTGGAAAGAAAAGTGGTAAAGTCCCCTAATTCCTGTGGATTAAGAGACTGGCCGACCTTAATGATGCGAGGCTCTTCAGAAGTCCCTATATTAAGGTCGACAGTGGCTTCGTTGAGAAGGGTAGACGTGTCAGAAGGAATAGTCTTGGGAAGATAAGAATCCTCTACTCCCAGATAGGTGAGGATGGAATCGTCATCCGCACAGTGGATAGTGTTGATAGTAGGAGAGTCGTCTCCAACTATTTCAGGGAAGATTAATGGTATAGAAGCGGACCGATTGTTAGTCTCATAGGCTAACGGCCCTAAGGAAATGGTATTGATCAAAAAAAAAAGTTAGGTGGGATGGAAATGTCATCGTCCACATCAAGTGATGCTTCTGACTTAGTGGGGGAAGATGGTTCCTCAGTAGGAAGAGGCTCATCGAGAATAGTGACGGTGGCTTTTGAAAGGGGTTTAAATCCTAAACCAAATTTATGATGTGGCATGAGAGTAGGAATGGGTTTGAGGTCATGTATACCTTGTTCATATTTTCCCAGGCCAAAGCCTTTCCACGCGCATCGATATAGATAAGTTTTTGCAAACGTGGGATTTTGCAGATAATCAAACCCTGTTAAGTAAGGTTTGGTCCTAGGAGGAGAATCTGGGCGATAGTGAGGTGTATCAAGACCACCGTAGATGAAATTAGTCTGTTGATTGGGCAGACCAATGGTGACGATGCGACCGATACATGGTTGATATTCAGGTTGTTTGTCTAGTCTACCATACTCATTAGGTTTGAGATGGGCATCAAAAGAAAAGAGAGGAAGCTCTCCTAGTGAGAAACGCTGCAATGTCTCTTCTAGATTTTGTAAATCCGGTAGTTTGGTTGCAGGTATGGAAGAAGATGAGGCCCCGTCAGGAGAACATGCATTTTCTTTTAAAGGGGCAGATCTTGTGGTCATGTCACATTGTGTGGAAGGAAAAGGATCTCCTGGATGAGTATATATTTTGTCCTCATATTGATATTTTAGGCATCGATGGAGGGTGGATGGGACACAATGCATTGCGCGAATCTAGGAGCGTCCGAGGATCATATTATAGTGGAATTTTCCTTCGACGATGTAGAAGAGTTCATGAAGCAGCTTCTTACCTACTCGAATGGGTAAGACCACAGTTCCTAAGGTAACTGCTAGCTGATCGTTAAATGATCGAAGGGCGAAAGGCGGGGGTGACACTACATTCTTTGGTAACTTAAGTTGCTCAAACGTGTGCGAGGAGATGACGTTGAGTGCAGCTCCACTATCGATCATAACACGTTTTAAGGTAGTGTTATTGATTTGGACTGTGATAAAGAGGGGAGCCTCCAAATCCTCGGAAGAAAGAGAAGGAATTTCTGAATCTTCAAAAGAAATGGTGGTTGATGGTCTATTCAATCCAACAACCAACTCGTAGGGCTGGGGCTCATCTGAATTCACTGCGATGTGACGCAGATTATCGATTAGAGCCTGGCGATGTTGTGGAGAGGATTGGATGAGGTCAAAAAGAGACATTTTGACCGGAGCCTGAGTGAGTTGTTTCATAACACTCTCCTCAACAGACACGGGAACTTGAGCCCGAGGTGCAGCACGAATAGAGACCCTGGGTCGTGGGGCTGATGAGGAAGGAGAAACGCCTTCAGGGGCTGCAGAAATGACAACCCGTGGTCGAGATGCTGAAGATGAAGATGGGTTATCATAGTGTTGGGTTCTAGTGGCGATATGGATTGTGTCAATTTGAGAAGGAGGGAGATCAAGTGGAGTGGGACCACTAGAGGTCTGAGTGGATCGTTGAGGCTCATATGGGGCTAAGATGACAGGAGGTACCTGTTCCTCCTCCTCCAGCAAAAGGTCACTTTCTTCCAGAAGGTTCTTGACAACGGCTTGAAGAGCTTTACATCCCTCAGTATCATGACCCGGGGTACGGTGGTAAGCACAAATCAGATCAGAGTTAAACCAGGTAGGTTTAACTCCTTTAGGGTTATAAGGTTTAATCGGAGGAAGGGTTATGGATGAAGATTGGATAAGTTGATGAAGGATTTCGGTGTAGAATCCGGTAGATGAAGAGGAGGATAGAGATGATGAAGATGGTTCTTTTACATTAACCGACTGCCGAGGTAAAAGAACTTGCATGTTAGGTTTAACAGTATTTTTAGGGATCCTCTTATTTGTTTGGACATTTGGAGGAGTAGTCTTGGGTACTTGGGATGGGAGTAAGTGAGACATGATTGACTTTGGTGGAGGAGGAGCCCCTAAAATAGATTTTGAAGATGATGGATATGTGACAAATTTTGCGGTCTTTGGAGACAAAGGGGGTTACTTGGTCGAATTTACTGATGATTTAGATAATGTCGATTTAGAAGAGGAAGAAGCTCCCAAAGTAGGTGTAATCGGAGGAACATAGGGTGCCTTGGTTTTTGACGATGATGATCCTGATAGAAGAGGTGACGTCTTTTTAGTAGGTAAGTCTATTTTTCAGGGTATTGGTGAAGAATGTGTTGTAGAAGAAGATGATGGCTTTGATAAGTGTGTAGAAGAAGACGCCTTCTCAGCGGGCAAATCCAATCGTTTATGAGGCGTAGAGAGAGATTTTTGTGGAAGAGCACCAAGAGTCTTGATGGTCCGAAATATGGGCTTTCCTTTTTCAGGGATGGTGACAACTTCAACGACATAAGGTGATTGTAACCTTTTCGAGGGAAGCAGGTGGGGAGGTACTGATGGTGTAACGTTAGATTTTGGTTGTCTCGGTTTAGGTTCAGGAAACGAGTGTATAGGTGTTGGTGCTACTTCTTTTGATTTTTCTTTAATAGGCAAAGTAACATTAGTGATGGAAGAAGGGGGTGATGAAGAAGCAGTTCCTTGCGAAGGGACTACTTCTGATGTAGTAATCATGGGTGGAACTACTGTAGGAAAAGAGATAGGAAGGGTCAAAATCGAAGATGCTTCCGTCGAAGTCGGCACAATTATAGGTACGTTCACCAAGGGCATAGTTGCAGTGGGAATGGGAGCAACAGAAGTAGATGTGTCTGTAGTGGAAACTCGAAGGGATGTAATTGCCTCGAGTATTGAAAGAATGTCTGATGATGAGACAGATGAGGATGACACTGTCTCGGGTATGGATGGAAGGTCAGACAAAGGAGCGGAGAGAGATGATTCCGTGCTTAGTAATGTAGGAATATTCAAAGACAGGCTATCTGAAGATGGTGGAACTCCAGTGATTGATGAAGTAGAAGGAGGTTCTGATTCGATTGATGTGTTTGCAGATGGCTTGGTTTCAGAAGAAGATTCTTCGGTAGAGATGAAGTTGATGGTATGAGTGTTTGGTTTTTAAGACTCTGAAGCGTTATGGTTCGGGGCATGATTGGGAAAAGGTTGTTTAAAAACATCGAGTGCCTGATTTGGGGGAGCATTTGGGTTATCCAGAATGAGCTCGCCTTTATCAATGAATTTCTGGACAAGATTTTTGAAAGTCTGACATCGTTCGATGTCATGACCCTTGGTTCTATGATAATGACAGAAATCATTTTCCCTATACCAGAATGGACGTTCTTGGTTTTCATCAATATTCCTAATGGGGGGAAGTTCGATCATGCGAACTTCCAACATTTTTTCTAAGATAGAGGCATATGATTCCCCCAATGGAGCGAAGGATCGAGATGATGAAGTCCCTTTTCGAGAAGATGAGGGGTCTCTTCGTGGTGTTTGATTAGAAGTATTGTCGGCCCGTGATGCTTTTAATACGATAGCGTTGGTGGATCCTTGATTTTTATCTTTAGAAGGGGAAGAATTTGGTTTGGTAAACTGAGAAAAATCTGGTTTAGATTTAGAGCGAAGTTTTAGCTTCCCTTGCTCAATGGCACGAGATTCAAGTTTGCGTGCCATCGTGAAGGCTTCTTCAAAGGTATGAAAAGTTTGGATCCTTAAAGTAGAAGAAATGTGATTAGCACAAGATCGAGTAAACAAATCGATTTTTTGGGATTGAGGAAGGGAGAAAGACAATTGGTTGATTATCCCTCTCCAACGGGCGACAAAGTCTGCAATAGACTCATCATCGAATTGGCGAATGTTATAAAGATCTGTGATCGAGATCTTATGCATGATATTTATTGAAAAGTTTTCAACAAACATCTGGGCCAATTGAGAGAAAGAAAACAAGGAATGTTGAGGAATGTTATTGTACCAGTCTAAAGCAGGACCTGCTAGAGACATAGGAAAGGTACGGAGCATAAGCTCCTGATCCTGGACTATGAGGTAGCAAGCATGTTTGAATGCTCGCAAATGTTGTTGAGGGTCTTCCCGACTATGAAAATTTGAAAATTTAGGAAGTTCCCATTGGGGAGGATAAGGCTTGAAAGCTACTGAGGGGTGAATGGGTTCATTACACACTTCTTCAAAGGAGTATGAAGGACGAGCCCCTTTTGTGGAGGCTTCCAAGTCTACGATTTTCTTGAAGAGAATTTGAACCATGTCAGATTGAGGAGGAGGTACATTGGTATGTCCTACATAAGAAGCAAGTGGTGGATGTTGTTGAGGTGTCAATGGGGGATTCATCTGTTGATGGATAGGATGATAAGAGGAATAACCAGGTGTTCTGGGTGACACCGGGTGGGGTATTTGCTGTGAGGTAGCTTGCGTATAGGCAGGCTGTGAGATAATAAGTGGTTGAGAAAATGAAGGTTGGGTGACGGACGGAGCCTGTGATTGGTGGACTCCTATGTTTGTTGATTGAATCGAGACAGATCGAGGAATATGAGTGCCGGCTTGATTGGACATATTGGGGAACAAGACCTGAAAGGGGCCTTCTACTGCCGGATTAGGTATTAAGGGTGCTGATGTTAGAGGATGGGCGAAGGTCACAGTTGCTGGGATATTGGAAGAAAGACCCCCTAGAGGACGAGAAGTAGGAGCCAACTAACTATTCGGAGGGGGTTGGCTCATGAAGAGGTACTGACCTTGGGAAACGATGGAGGGCATAGATGAATTAACAGCAATATGTGGGTGTGCAGACGCATTCATTATAGCCAGGGCAGAAGACTTCTCAGAAGTAGGTTGTGGAATACTCGAGGTAACTGCGGTGTTAGGAATAGGTAAGACTATTTGAGAACTAGTCGATATGGTAGGTGGAAGAGAAAAGGGAGGCATAGGGGCCTCGCCCTTCTCCGTGGCTCGAGGCAAGAGAGATGATGCAAACTGCTCTACAAAGGCCTGGGGTGATCCACAAGGATAATTGTATACTTGTTGGATTGGTGGTCCTTGATCAGATATTTGAATAGACTTGTGTACTAGGTAGTCCATGAGGGCTATCGGATTGCGATCGAGGAATGCCTGGAATTCAGGATCCCCGCGGGGAACATACTCCAAGCCAGATGATATTTCCGAAGGACTAGGGGAAGCTGGACGTGATGGGATTGCTTTGGCTTGATAGAAAGGATTATATGACCATGATGGGGAACCAACTAACAGCGGTCCCGAGGAAGATTGGGGGGGTGCCGTAACCTCCACACTAGTGGTGATCTCGGAGGAAGAAGGAACCAGTTGAGCCATTCTTCTAGATTGTGACCGAGTGATAACCGTCATAAACACGCAGAAAAGAAGATTGACCTAACTAATGCACAGACAATTCAAGTAGCGCAAGTGATTATCTCCTTTAAATTTTGATGCTTTTAAGAAAATAAAATGTTAGGGAAGGCTTTTTAGAATAGGAACTACTCAGATAGCCAAACTAAGGATGGTTTGGGTAATGTTTGGTGAGGAGTCCCGAAGGCACTTCAGTAAAAGACCGGTACGTGGCTTGATATAGGGGCCTACCCCTGCACTTCACACACCGCTGCGATAAGGGAGTCGGGTGCTTTGCCAATATATACCAAAATCTTCTGTGAATTTATAGCGCGGCCCGAGTACCGCGTAGGCTCTTCCTCTTGGATATCACTTCCAAGTAGGCGAGGCCAGGGAAGGAATTTTTGTTTAAATGCTTTATACCTAGTGATTTTGGCTTTGTGTGCAAGGGTGAAAAATAAAAATAAAATAGTGTTACTACCGATTTTGATCAATTTTCCAGCCTAATTAAAACTAGATGAAAAACATGCAGCAATGACAAAGGAAAAGTTCTTTTTAAGCACTTAAAAATGAAGTGTTTGATTTCGATGAAGACAAGTCAAACAGATTCTTTCCCAAATGCGATTAAGTTCTTTTTAAGCACCAAAAATTGAAGTGTTTGGATGTGATAGGCAACCGACAAAGAAATCCTAAAAAGGAGAAAACACCGTGAAAGAGGAATACCTGTAGATTTAGCTCTCCAAGGTGTGTGGACTTCAAAAAGCACGTTGTTGAGCTCTTCCCCTCGAACAATCCCATGAACAAGCAAAGTGCTCCGCAATAAGAGGTTAAGAAAACACCAAAGAAAACCCAGAAAGATATATCCAGATAACGGTGAAACAGAAATCTCTATTTTTAAGGAACTAGAAAAATTTCGAAGATAACGATTTCGCCTAAAAAAAAGCAAGATTGAAATGATGAAAAGAAATGCTCAAATAGGACTGATAGAAATCAGTGAAGAAAAGGAACAAAGTTCAAAACTAGGAAAGAAATGAACTTACCAATAAGGGACTTTGGTTGGGTCCCACCGGGCGTGCCAGAATGTAGATGAAGAATTTTGCGCTTGTTACCTGTCCAAGTTAATGCACCAAACTAAACACAAAAACCCTGAAAAACCCCAATGAAATTGATACCTGATGAAGATGTAGACGGATGAGGAAGCCGATGTAGATAAGACGGTTGCACACGAGCAATTCGCACAATAGATCCGAGTAACCTGCAAAACACTGATGCTTGACAGAAAAAGACCACGTTAAAAGATATTTAGGTGGACTGCCCGAGAGGTGGGTCCGGGAAACGATAAGCTTCCTTGGCGGATGTCAGTCCACGTTTTCAATTAAGAAAAGAAGCATACATGATAAGAGATGTAAGTGAAAAGCTAGATTTTCTGATTGCAGTAATAAGACAGAATCTAAACAGCAGACAGAAAGTACAGAAAACAAGGAACTATGAAATAATGCCGGATTTGTGTTACCTGTATCCTTTTACCTATCTGTAGGGAAATCGGCGTCGACTGGGTAGAATCGGCGTCGATTGAGACGGATCGGCGTCGACTGGGTAAGATCGGCGTCGATTGGAGGCAGATCGATCAATCAAGGACTGTGCGATAAGATTCGGGAATTGGAAGGTGAATGTGGTCTGCTGGATGTGCCGAAGTTGGCGAGACACTGGAACAGAGTCACCAGATGATAGATGGTGGTGTGCGATGCTGATGTGACAGGGACAGAGTAACGATGCTCCTCTCAGGGATTGATTCGGACAGGATCTGCCCTAATTTGATACAATTGATGCTAAGAAGATCTCTCTTTCTCACAACCTGTATCTCTCTCACTCTCTGTTCATGCGTAAGTGCTTCCTTTTTTCGTCTGCTCACTTTTTCGCTTGTTCGTGGTCTCTTTTTCGGTCCCTAGAACTGAGTTCTGGACTTGCTTTTATAATCGGCGCCGCTCCTAGAAAATCGGCGCCGACCATATGGGTCGGCGCCGATCGCGGAATAGACTCCCGAGATGGCCAAAATGAGCGATTTCAAGAAAGATGAGAATTACCCGGAATACGGGAAATATCCCGCTTAGGGAAGCAGAAAAATAGATGTGATACATAGATAGGATATATTTGGGGTAGATAAGTGATTAAGATGCATGGGAAGAAGCGTAATTAAATATTTAATATTTAATCACTCATGGGTAAGATATGATGGGGTGAATTAAATTTAGAGTAAGTGATTAAATCACAAATTGGATAATATCCCAAGGGGATAGTTGGTGACGTAAAACGTGCCCCAGGTTACCTAAGCAAGTAAATGGATGAGAGGGACACTAAATTGAGTAACCAATTTTAAGTGTCTACAACTGGTCTAAACTCACTCGTTGTGTCTGAACTGGTCTAGATATGCTATGTTAGTAGAAACCCTCAATGATGCCCCCCTTCTTTAGGGGCACATGCAATGACCCTGGAAGGAGAATGCGGTCCCAAAAGTGGACCAACGACACTCTGACCTATAGAACGCTACCCTTCAGGGGGAAAGGGAAACACTTGGTAGATACCAAGGCATGCACAAAAGGGGATTACTAGCCAATACAAGTGTTAGTTTGAAAATACATGCATGCAAATAAGAAAAGTGTAAAAACATAGATAATGTAAAAAACTACCAAGAAAAGTAGTGTAAAAACACAAGTAAACAAGCAGAACGCACAAATCAGGTTTCAAACACGGGACATCACTCATGATGTCACAAGATACGCAAGGCCATCATGGCCGTAAACAACAAACAAGTGTGCACCCAAGCAAAGGGAAAATCCCGCATACAATGGCAAACAACGTAAACAAGTAAAAACAAACATGTAGTCATGGTAATATGTAATCTTGCAAAACAAGTGCTGCACATGGAACACCTGTTAGCATGTTAGAGCAATAACTAATATGTCAAAGCGTGTAGAAGAAAGTAATAAAATATGTTAAGTACAAAATGAAACAATAACACATAGATAGGATGAATGTGGTTGCCCCCAGTGACTGGTATAGGAAGGGTAGAAGGTGAGCATCCATGCCGTATGTAGAGTCTAGTATCTGTGATCACAATAGACAAAGGTGTGAATGCACATGTGTGTATGATAATGACATATAAGAAAGAAATCTAAATGTGTAGTAAAATGAGCATGCAAAACACTAGTAAGCAAAAGTAAATGCTACCAAGACAATACATTATGCCATGAATGGATGGAATGGAATGTAATATGGAATGATAGGAGCAACGTGCCCCATGAATGGATGGAATGTGTATGTAGTGAGGTTCATTTTTATTTCCCCCTCAACAGTAAAAAATAAACTGTAAATGAGAGTGTTTCATCGAGAAATTGTCAAATAGTGTAAGTTGTGTCTATCGCGCTGTGGTGAGTATGTATATGTAATGGTGAGGAAATGTGACATGTAGAGAGGTGTACATGGATCCTATAGCCTAAGTATATACCACGTTGATTGGATGAAAGAGTGATGATTTAGTCCTAAGTGTATATCATTATAAAATTAATGAATTAGAGTGGGTCATATGGAAAGATGCGTGTGGACCCTATAGCCTAAGCGTATACCATGACTTGAATGTATGAGTGATAATTTAACCCTAAGTGTATATCATGATAAAATGGGTGGATGGTGAGGAGTCATATGGAAAGATGTGCGTGGACCCTATAGCCTAAGCGTATACCAAAACTGGAGGATAAAAATGGGGTGACTATTTAACCTATGGTGTATGTCACTAAGCGAGGAACATCATAGAAGGAAATGTCGCATGGTGAGTGTAAGGTCCATTTGATTGGTAAACCCTCGACAATCAAGTATGGACCGAGGAACTAGAGTGCGTCATAAGGTGGTGAGTGTAGCGCATAGAAGACAACATAGTATAAGTGACCAAGGTTTGTGAATGTGTGGTATAGGCAATGCAATGTAGAATGTGCAATGGGTATGAAATGTAATAAGTGTGTAAGTAGAAGTCGGATATAAAATGATAATACATATAACTAGACCCATGTATAATGAAATATAGTGTAGCATGTAGAATAGATAGGATGTATGAAGGCAATGTGGGTATGTAAGGTGTAGCAAAAGGCATAGATAGAAATAGAATATATAAGGATGGTAGATGGAACTAGACCCATATATATAATGGAATCTAGTGTAGTATATAATTGATAGGATGGATAGATGTGCTATGTGAATAATAAAATGTAAAAAAGGTATGATGTGTAGATGATGCAAGATGCAAATATAAGCATAGATAGAAATAGAATATGTAGTAGAAAAATGTAAAGCTAGATCCATATAATGTAACCTAGCATGAATGTAGAATGTATAGATGGAAAGTGAAACTAGATTCATATAAAATGATGACTAGTGTAGTATGTATAAGATAGATGATGTATAAATGAAAAATAGATAAGGTATGTATAGGATAATGTAAGATGTATGCTATGTATAGAAATGATGACAGGGTGTAAATGAGTATAACCTAGTGTGTAGTGTGTGGGGTTTAGTTCAATGGTAATCCATCAACAGTCCAGTGTGAACCGAAGCACTAGGGTGCGTCATTGGGTAACGAGGGTGCTATAATATGTGAAGGGATATGTGGATATGTGATGATTATAAGTGATAGAGATGGAGTGTATGATGTAAAGGGGTACATGTATGCAAAGTGAGGGGGATTCCTATGTCATGTGATATTCCCCCCAATTGTAGTGTGAGACGAGGCTATGTGAACTCATCAAGGAGATCGTCATCCTATGGGTTAAATACAAATGGCTTGAGATTAACAACATGGTAGGCTATATTGTGAGGTTGTTTATGTAATGAGCTGGTAAGGCGTAGAATATACATTCCCATAGTATATTATTCATCAGTGAAAGGGGGATGTGGGAAACCATGGGCATACCAATGAGTGTAGGTAGGTGAGTATCCAAGGAAGGAACTATTATAGATTAGGACATGACCGAACAACATAGGGAATGAAATGTCAGTTTGACTAGGGTTCAATGTGCCACCAATGTAAGTAAGAAAAGAATCTCCTAATGTGAGTAAAAAGGAACAAGGTGTACATGGTAAGTAGACGAGGAGATGGAAGACATGTAAGCCGTAAGTAACTGTAACATTGATAAAGCCATAATATAAATGTGGAGCATGAGTGGAAGGATGAAGGTCCTCAAAAGTGAAACCAATACAAGCAAGGCCAGCAGGGGAACATATGGTTTCATCATGGGTGGGATCAAATGGAACATGGTCCCAAAATGAGTCATGGATAAAGAGTGTACATGTGAGGGGTGGGTGCGTGGGTGATAATAATGAAGATGGGAGGATATTGTTCATGGAGGGAAGGGCTGGCTGATACAGAACAACAACAGTAGGAATGGATTATGGAGGGGGAAGAAAATCTAGCAAACAAATAGCTCCCTCAAGTGGTGTTAAATGTGGTTGATCATCCAAAGGATGAGGTTCATTGGTAATATCAATGCAAGGAATATGAATGCTAGTATAAGGGTCATGGACACAATATTGGAATGGATTGTGATCTATGAATATAGTGTACTCAATACGCTCATGTAAAAAATTGACACAATGGTGGATGGTAGAAGCAACAACTTGCATGGCATGCAACCACAGTCTACCTAGCAAGAAATTATATGAGACATGAAAATCAATGACAAAGAAAACAATGGGGAGAATCTTAGGACCTACAATGATAGGAAAGGTAACATGGCCTAGACATGGATGAACATAACCATCATAAGCACATAGTGAAATGGAAGAAGGGCTAATGTCACGAGCAGATAAACCTAAGGCCTAGAGAAAGGACAGATGATACAAGTTAAGCTCAAAGCCATTATCGATAAGAGTACGCTTGATAATAGCATTGTAGATGCGTGATATGATGTAAAGTGGTGGGTCATTATCAAAGGGATGAATGAAAACAAGAGGATTGGGCCAGAATGTAATATTCTGTGAAAAGGCATCCACAAATGTGTCATACTTGGAACCTGGATGCATATCAATGGAAACATTGGTAGTAGCAAAGAGGGTTTGGAATCGATGAAGCAAATCAGGGTGGGTAAGAAAATATTTGGTTATAGATATAATCATGATGGTAAGGGAAAATACACTAGAAGGTGGGAGAAAGAGATGTTGGGTTCACCAAAATGATTAACAAAAATAAAGGTTCCTAGAGGCCTAAAGGGATATCTAGGGTATTAATGTTAATCTAGTTATGAGGACTAAAACGTTGTAAATGAACTAAAGCAATATGAAATAAATGTAAATAAATTATTCTAAATGAAATGAAACCCTAATATGCAAGAGAAAGGAAGGAAATGAATTAGCTAATAAAAAAAGACTGTTGCACACTGTCACAAATCTGGAAATAAAATCCAGAAGTACAGACAAACCCTTAGAGATCTTGTGAAGGGTAGATCTAGCCTATCTGAGATGAAAAAGGTGCTTAGGAGTGTATTGGGGCACCCTGGGGTGCCATGGTTTGTAGTTTTGGTGCTCGGAACACTGCAAATCCTCATAATCTGAATCTGGTATGGTCGCTAAATATATTTAAATTCTTCCTGTCTGTCATGCTGGATTTGTCAAAAGAACTAGAGGATGACCCATAGTGCAAGAAGAAGCATAAAAACCTAGAAAAATGAAATATGCATATGAATGGGTCAGTCTGACCTCAACCGCCAAACTAGTGGTCTTATTGTTGAGGACTACACTACATTTTAGACCCGGATGTAGTTTTGGTGTGTGTGTGTGTGCATGTCATGCCCTAGGTGTTCTCATGCCAGTCACACTTTGCGAAGTAGCGAGTAATAGTAGTTATTGAACTATAAGTAGCATGTGTGCATGGAATAGAATGGAATCCCTCCCCTTATGAAGTGTGTGTGATGAAAATCTCCTATCTTGAATGCATGGCACTATGTGGATACAAGTGATGCAACTCTAGATAGAGTGATAATAGTGATAAGATGCAATGATCTAGGACCCTCATTATGGTCTTATAACTTTATATTTATAGGGCTCTCAAGATTAATTTCGTAATCCCAAAAAGGCCAAGTGAGAAGAAGATAAGGATGACCAACAACTAGAAGTGACCCAAACAGAAGTGGAAGAGGTTGTGCATAGATCGGGGTGCCCAGAAAGGGACCAGGGCACCTCGAGGCACCCCAATATAGGTTGGGGTGCCCTAATTTCAGGTTAGAATGTTGGAAAGGTCATGAAATGGGTTGATAGGTATCAGGAAATACATGAGAAAGTTGAAATAAAGGATAAGAAAAAGATGGCCAAAAGGTGGGATTATTTAGTACTTTATATATTTGAGAAACTTCTAAATAGTAGTATAAGACCGGGCTAAATATTGTCTAACGTGTAATATTTGTGTCTACACCTATCTGGAGATATCCCTAGATCTCCTCCTTCTCCTTCCGTGATGGGTCACATGTTTGTTCTACTTGATATGACGCACCTCTGATTTTATCTCTGAAACTGTATGTCTTTCTATTCTGCTTAACAATTCTGATAAAAGTGCCTCTAAACCGCTTCTTATCAACCTTATCACCCACCTAGAAAGCATGCGGCTTAATCAAATGGTAAGGGAACTTAAATTTGATAGTACACTAATAAAAAATTGTTATAATTATCCTTTCTTTCACATGTGTGAAGGACACCTCACCTTTATGCTTTTTTTTGCATTGTTATGTTGATTATTGTAAATTGCGCTTTGTACATTATTAGGTAGCTCCTCATGATTGTACCAAAATTGTAATTGCTGATTGAGTACACCATAATTAGCTAGAGTGTCTGCTGCCTTATTCCCCTCCCTATAAGAATGTGAAATTTTGCAGTCATTAAAGGAATTGCAAATGTTAATGGCCTCAAGAATAAAGTCTTTTATTGTCTAATTAGGTGGGTTCAAAATTTTCAAGTGATTAATCATATTTATGGAGTCTCCTTCTCTAATGATGTTAGAGATGTTACATTCCTTGACCAACTTGATTCCCATAATGCTGATAAGGCGTCAACATAATGATTGGATTGATGACCCATGCTTCCAGCATAAACAACAACTATACAACCTTTGTGGTCCTTGATTATTCCACCTCCTCCAGTAGCTCCTGGGTTTCCCTTTGAAACTCCATCAAAATTGAGCTTAAACCACAGATTGGGGGGTGGTATCCAATGAAATAGAGACCTGTCAATGCTAATATTATCTTTTCTTTACAGATATCCAATAGATATATTCCAGGCTAATAGTATAACTTTGTCCTTCTTTGGATATTTTTTGTTTTTTGGGGGTATGAATTTCTCTATATTTTCTTTGACAAAAATAGTAATATTCTTGAGAATTTTTTTACAGTGATTTCTACTGTCCTTGAAGATGAATCCATTTCTATTTTTCCATATTCTCCATATGGTGTGTGGAAAGATCAACTTCCATAGTATTTTGGCCATGCAATGCTTATATGGAGGATCCCACTGTGTCCAAGCCTACAAAACATCATGAGGGAAAGTCCAACACATCACATTTAGATGACAAGGATAAACTAATAAACTCCCTACATAAGATAATATCTCACTTACATAATCATCCTCACAATTTGGACTTCATACCCCTTCTTCTATTCCTTGTCCACTTACAAATATTGCTCATGTTCCCAGTGACCTTGATTTGTCAATTTCTAAGCCTGCTCCCACTCCTTATGCTAATAAGCCTATTAGGCTTGTTACTGCATGTTTTAATTCCACACCTGAGTCTATTGTAGTAACACACTCAATGTATCCCACTTCAGCTCCTACTGCTCACATACCCGACTCTTTTAAGAAGCATAACCACTGCATTTGGTTCTCGCATGCTCCATTTAATGGGTTATTCTAACAGAGGTATTGAAAGACATTCACAGGGTATTACTTCACCTATACAAACTATTAAGTGGAATTTTTACCACAATATTGGTTTTTGAGTAGGTATTTCATTGAGATCACACATTGACAAAGCTCCTATTTTTGTTATCTCATCTCTTTCTGAGGATAATGAGCTACTCGTGAGTTCTCCACCTTCACCTAGGCCTAAGAAATATGATATTTCAGTTATCAGACATGATCAACTTGACACACATATTGATGTTCCTTTACATGAACCTATTGTGCATTTTACACTGAATCATATGTAGGCATCTTATTGATCCATTCATGCTGATTTGGGGTGGATTTATGATCACTTGTGGTGGTGAGATGGACATTCGTTGAGAGGAATCTACTTGCATGGTTCTTCCACCATTTAACTTCTTGCTCCACTTTTTTCTCCATCCACATTGTAACGCTCCTTGTTTTGAGATTTTTTCCTTAACAAGTGGTGTATCTCTCTTGTTTGTTGAGAGATTTTGTATCTATATTTTCGACACTTTTAGGCATGTTGACAGTCTCTTTTGTGGGGGATCTATTTTGGTGAATCCCAATGTTAGTTTATCGGTGTTCGAGTAGTTGTTTTGAAAAATCATACACATTTTTAGTGTCACTCCACCCATTCAACAATATGGGAGAGTGTGGTGTTGATCCTATTTATTTGGGTCTTATGTCCTTACCTTATTGCCTTAGTTGTTTGGATCATGGCACTCCTATTTCTTTGAATCTTGTGTCCTTTCCTTATTGCCTTGCTTGATGTTCTTGGATTGTGGAAAACCTATTTGTAGCATTTGATCGAATTATGTTTGGTGTTTTTATACACTTTCGACATCACTCCATTGATAGTCTCCTTGTATGGAGCTATTATGGTGAAACCTAGTGTAAGTTGTTTTTGAGTAGTGGATTCATACCATAGTGCACACCAAAATTCTTTAGCATTATACACATTTTTTGATCTAAGCTTTTAGGTATGCCTTGTAGTGGTTTTTTCCCTCTACTTTGTTATTACTAGTTTTGGGTACCTCGTGGTATTGCCTTTTTTTCAGTTATTATACGTGAGTACTTCATCATGCCTTGTTGCTGGGACCCACCTTCTTTTCCACCCACCTAATCTATGTTTATAGGGGGTGTTAGTGTAGGTTATTTTTATCATGTTATTTATTTATTAGTATAATCACTGCATTTTGGTTATCCCTATACTTGTTTGGTTAGATTTATTATGTGTAATAGTTGTGTGGAATTAGCTTATTAGTTGCGTTGAGTTAGCTTACCAGTTGTGTTGAGTTAGCTTACCAATATTGTGGAGTTAAATTAAATACTAGTATCAATTAGTGGGGGTTTTTCACCATTGATCTAGGTAGTAGTCGCACTTACCTCCTCCTATAAGTACATCCTACTTATTGAGCTAATTATTGTAATGAGAAAAGGGCCTTATGATGGATTTCCATATATAATATTTTAGCTCCTTGTTTGTAAATCTTTTTCTAAGGTTATTTTGGCGAATTCCTTTTAGCTTATTAAATGTGGTGTGCTATTATCATCTGAGATCTTCATAGCTTGGAAAAATATTCTTATCATTCCTTTCACTTATAAGGATATACGAGGTTTCTACCTTTTACCTAGATATATGGTGCACAAAGATTTGATCCTAGGGTTCTTATTTACCCTAGAAAGTACCATTTGGTCATGTGGGTTTGAATTGTGATAGTCAAGTGGTCCCTTTTCATCTTTTGGGTGAAACAAGTAAATTTATAATTAACTTTTAATAATTTCATTAGCGTAAGGGGACATGGGTATATAAGGGACCAATTCCCAAACTTAAATATTTGTATCCTTAGTTAAATATTAACTTCTCCTCCTTTTTTGAACTATTCCTTGGTGGGAAAAACATAATAAACATAATTAACCGTAATAGCGTAAATGAAGATATGGTTGCGTTTATACAATTAGATTAGTGTTATTGTCCTATGATAATAAGATATCATAATTAAATAAATACAAATTACCTAACAACCATAATGGTGCAAACAATACTACGGTTAGTTTCACACTCCATGTTCAAGTTTAATGATTTGAAATTAATGTAAAAAAGATAAATCCTCTTATTAGTGCAAGCAACACTTTGTATATTTCTAGATGTTCCTAATTAGAGTTAAGGTAATCATATAGTATTATACGAGGAGGTTTGGTGTGAGCTCATGGAACTAATGAATGATTAAGATTTGAATAGATTTTTCAAGCTGCACAATTAAATATATGGTTATCTAGTTACACCTTGGATCAAAGTTTACCACTCCAAAAAATACTAAATCCCAATCTTATTGACTAGATTCCTTGGTGGGAGAATCATGATTGAAACCTAGGTGACTTAATAAAATGATACCATGGTCTATCTTCCTATACCATAACCAAATTTATAGAAATTCAAGTTAAATAAACATAAGAGACCTTATTTTACACAAGTGATATCCTTATTTGGACTAGTGAGTTAGCTTATTAATTTGTTTAATATTAGAATAACATCTCAAAAAAATAATCCTAGTTTTTTTATTGGTTATTTGGATGAGTTTTTGGGTCATAAGAATCATGGGAAAAACAATATCAATAATGGGAATGATATTATCCTTGGCCTCAGAATAGGTCACCCTTTACACATACTACTCATCATGGGTCTTCCCACCATAGATATTCTATGACCCATGCCATGATTTCTATACCAATCATACACGAGCATCCTTTGTCTCTTTGACACTTGTGGGACATATGTCGCCTTCATTTTCTGAGTTCAATGTGCCTATTCATTTATTGGGTTTCTCTTGACCCCATTTCTTGTACTTCCCTATTTTCAAAATATTTTAGAAAATTCAAATAATCATATAATATAAAAATATGCAAATATGTACAAAAATACAAATGCGGAACATGTTTCTAGTTTAATTGGATAGCTTGATAATGCATACATACTATTTTTCATGTTGGTTTGATAGATACAAAACATTTTCTATATACTCTTTACACACGTGTTCATAACATATATTGAGTGTGATGTAGGACATACATATGATGCTACATGATGCTATGTGTTGGCTTGGTTCCTTATACTACTCTTTGGGGGCATCCCCCCACTCTATACATGTGATTTTACTATTTACTTATACATATTATTTCCTTGCTTAAATCTTTTTTGATGGTTGAATATTGTCTCGCTTGATTACAATTCTATGATTGTTTTATTTATAGGGTTTACGTGTCTTGATTTTCTTGTGACACTGTGGGTGTCCCATGTTTCTGGATCTATGCCTATCTTGCATGTATGAAATTGTTTCTCTAAATATGGTCCACTTGACCTCATATTGAGATTGTATTGTGACACTATGGGTGTCCAATGTTTGTAGATCTTTCCCTCAGTGTGCTATATTTCTATGTCTTTGTAATAGTTCTTACTGGTCCCTACATTGCTATTTTTATACTATTTTTACTCTGGTTTATGACATGCTTGATTTCCACTTTGATGTTTCTATACTATTACTACTTTGTATTATGACATGATTGACACTACTCTCTATTGTTCTTACTTCTATACATGTATTATTTATTTTTTCATGTTGCATGCTGATTTCTCTATGTGCCATGATTTGCACTATACACAACTCCTTTTATAGGTATATTTTTCTAACAATTTCCACCATTCTATCCTTCTATATAATCCTACACAGGTTATCAAACTTATTAAACTTGGGTACACATATTTTCTTTTGAGCTATGCGATCAAATGCTTTATCACACATGCCTCAAAAGAGGGGGCATTCATCAGGTTATTTTCTACATCTACAAATCTATTACAAAATATAGAAACAAATTTGTATAGGGTTCATATTCTTAGAAATAAGCATAAATACTAAATAGCGGAAGAATTTAAAGCAGGTCAAAACTATACAATACTGTTAGGACCGTGGTATGGCCTTGACCAAGATAGACGTTCCCAGATAGGGGTCATATTCTATGAAATTTTCAATTTTAATAGATTATATCAACTATCTACATGATTTTTATACAATTTCATATACAAATAAATCAATTCATAGTTGATTTAACAAATATTGAAAAATAAATGCTAAAATATTAATTAAGTAACAATGCACATATATGTGTAATAAAGTATAGATTTTTGACACAATCAGAGTAAGCTAGAAAATATGAAACCCTAGTTGCAAGAGAGGGGATAAAATACTTAGCTGATTTGAAATAAATTTGAAGCTGTGTCGAGATGGAAAAATGATGAAATAGGAAAGTAGAGTGTTGTAACCGAGCCCAAAAAAATGTGTGAATGCTGGAAATGCCAGGACTAGGGCACCTGGACATGGTTAAGGGTGCCTGGGGCGCTACAGACCTCCTTTGGGTGCCTGTGACTTCTCAGATCCTTACAAAACCAATTTTACAAGGTCGCAAGATGTTCACTAAATGTCACCTTTTGTCACCTGTACTTCATTTCTTGATCTTTAAATTCACCCGAAACTTGAAAAATGTAAAGAGCACTTGAAAAACCCCAAAACACATCAAATCCTATAAAGAAAAACATGTAAATGGGGAATCAGACTAACCCCGATGGTCACCTAACTGAGTGAAATTATGATCTGGGCCTTGTACTACATTTCAGACTAAATGTAGTTTTGCATGTGTGTGTATAGAATCATGCCCTAGGTGGCTCTTGTGCAAGTTGCACTTGATAGTGAACAATAACTAGATGTAGAAAATATAGATAGATGTGTGCATGGAAAAATGAACTTCCCCTCCTATGAAGTGTATGTAGTCCCTTGTCCCTTGGATGGATGCTAGATGGATTATTTTATGCTCTTGTAATGGCCTTTTGATGCAACCTTAGGTGATGATAGCAAATGATTAGTGTTTGGTCCTTTATTATGATCACACAACTTTGTACTTATATGATTCCCTTGTTTGAATTTCATAATTAACTACTAAAAGGCTGACTAGTAAGATATAAGATGCCCAAACGACTAGAAAAGACCTAAAAGATGTGAGTAAGATAAAAAGAGGTCGAGGCACCCAGAGGGGATAGTGGCACTTGAGCGCTGTCATCTTGGCTGGGAGCTGGTGTCCAAAGTCAGAAATTATGAAGTATCAAAGATAGACTGGGAAAGGAGCGTAAGGCCGAAAAGGAGAATAAAAGGAAAGTAAAGAGGCCAAAGACAATTATCAATTAGTAATTTTATCGCTTAGGAATCATATGAATAGTAGTATGTGATCATGACTATAAATAT
The DNA here is from genome assembly GCA_019776745.2 of Taxus chinensis. Classification (NCBI taxonomy): domain Eukaryota; kingdom Viridiplantae; phylum Streptophyta; class Pinopsida; order Cupressales; family Taxaceae; genus Taxus; species Taxus chinensis. Next base: position 60,923,901 of record CM034156.1, on the reverse strand, counting down.
ACCGAAAGTGCTTGATTTAGTGTGTACAATAGTATGATATAGGGGCATACATACTTCATTCCTTCTCCTCCACACTATTTATAATAAAGTTCAAGAATAAGGTTTGGGGGAATGTGCCTACTTCTCCCCAAAGACATTTCATAATCTATACATTTAGTTTCATTAGTACAACACTTCATGGGGGCATGAAAATGTCCATTTCTTTCATGGGTTTATCTTACTCAATATTTAAAATAGTACAAAATTAGAAATAGATCAGTCTACAATGATATGGTTTGTGGGTTTTATGGAATGTGTTGAATTGGCTAAGATCTTTGTAGGTTCTCCTTCCTCTTCTCTCCCTAGATTCCAAAGTGTGGAAGGTATCAAAGAAACTAAGTTATTCATAGGTTGTCCATCCTCTTTTGTAAAGTTTCAAAACAGGCACTTTGGTTCTTCTTCTCTCACGAGTGCTAGGTACTCAAAAATCTAGTGTCTCCTTTCGGAAAAATTGGGGACTAATCACTTAAAATACTCTAAAATATTAGCAACAAATCTAATTCTCCAAAGCACAACAAGAATGAGCCTTAAGAAAACAAACATGCGTATTCCTTCTATGTTTTAAATATCCTTTACTTTATGCAAGTTCAAAGTTACAAACATTCTCTAATTTTTAAATTAATATTCAGTTTCTATCATAGACATTGAATACACTTGATGTTGCAAGTTTCATCATGGAGCATGCCAACACCAACACATCAAAGAACCAATGTCGATCAAAGACAAAGTGTGTGTTCACACTTAGGCATGTTTTTCATTTAAGCATGCAATTTTTGATTACACACTTAAAGGGTGGAAAATGTAGACACTAAAATTTTGTAACTTGTTCTTTTGTAATGCTAATTATAATGTTCCCTTGCTAAGACAAATAATCACATTTGGAATCCAATTATTATATCTCTCTAGCTCTTCCGTGATTATCTTATATTTACACTCTACTTTGTCATACATTCAAGGAATATAATCAAATCAAAATCGTAAAAAAAATCTATATTGTTATTACATAACTCCCCCCATTTTGAAACTCCTTTCAAAAGTAAGGACCCAATTTGAATTTAAAAAAGCTGGTAGTATATGAATACTTGTCTTTATTTTGCTGAAATGTTTTCTTGTTTTTTTCCTAAGTCACACTTTAAGTTTTCTTATCACTTGTACTTTAAAAGGTCTTAAGTATTTTGACTTGAAACTTATTTGGTGCTCACGCTTTAAGTTTTTTAAGTACTCACACTTCAAATTTACTTGGTGCTCACACTTCAAGTTGTCAAGTGCTTGCACTTCAAATTTAATTAGTACTCACACTTCAAGTTTTCAAGTACTCACACTTTAACTTTGTTTGTTGCTCGCACTTGGTTGTTCTCACAGTACTCAGGCACTCTCAAATTTATCTTGTTCTCAAAACTAATCACGTCGTACTTCGTAATTTCACTTCAAAAATTATTTTTTACTCACACTTCAAATTGTCAAGTACTCACACTTCAACGATGTATAACTTATTTCCTCACAGTTCAACATTATTAATGTACTCCTCGCACTTTGCAATTGTGAAGGATTACCCTTGACACTTCACAGTTGCAAAAGATTTCACTTACAATGAATTGCCACTTCGTAGTTGCAATTAATGGAATCATTGATCCTCACACTTCGCAGTTGTAAAAAATCATTACTTGCACACTTCACAGTTGTAAAAAATTGTTCCTCGCACTTTAAAATTGTGAGAAATTATTAATTCACCCTTCACAGTTTGAAATTATCTTCCAAGATATAGATAAAGTCAAAGCCACCTTAGCACCCAGAGAACTACAAGATCAATGCATAGTGATGCACGTGGACTCAATGCATGGTCTTACATGTGGCATCCAAAAGGTCAAGCTGAGTAATTAAGATTGGTGATTATGTTTAATTTTAGTTGGTACAAAGTGTGGTCCATATTTGAAAGATTTTTTTTTAAAAGAGTAACGTTCCTAAGACAAGGAAATATTAAGTCATGAGTTATGCACCATAAATGCAGGAATGACAAACTTGAATAAAACGAATTGCTTAGTATGAAGTTGATGCATTAACCAAAGTTCATTTGCAAGTCCAAAATTTTCATAGTATTAAGCTTACAATGGCTACACTATCAAATTATTACAGACAATGAGTTAGCGAATTTAACACACTCTCCTATGACAATCTAACATGGACACTTTCCTTATACACTTATGCAGACTAGAAAACGTTGAGAGACACCATCTTGGATCCTTACCTCGTTGGATAATGAATTATCTCATTATTCTGCATATTTTCTCAACTATGTTCAGAGAGAAAGGAAATTATGTGGATGCCATCAACTGAAGATGCAATGACAACCGACCAAGTTCAAAGGGATGCAGACATAAGTGCCATAAAGAAGTCTGAATTACATCGAATAGTACAACAAATCCAGAGGTATTCCCATGTCCTGATTTTATGCTCTCCCATCTTTACTCTTACCTCATGTAAAAAATGTAATATTGCACACAAAAAATGAACACAATAGATTATCCTTTCATCTCTGATCCCACTTTTAAGGTATATTTTAAGCTACCAGAAGGTTGATGTAGATGTATAACTCTACTACAATTGAGTCATGGATGGAAACCCATGATTTAAGGAATAATTTTGTGAGAATTGGTCAAAGGACCCCATTGAATAACATGGATGATGACAACCTAAATAACATCCTATATTCAACAGAATTAGGCCACAAATAAGGATTAGAACTGGCACTAATGCACCGTTTATATAGTTAACCCTTCCCACTTCCAAAGTGCATGTTTCCTAGGATCCCTCTTCTTTCTTTCATTATTAATGATAATTGAAATTCTTGCCTTAGGGAATATTGTGTCACAAATTTTGATTTCTTAGAGGGAGGCATACGTAGCCAGCAAGAAGTCATTCTTTATGGCCTCATATTTATTGGATGTCAGTCTATAGAATTTTGATTTGTCCCGTAATTTTTATTCTCCATGGAATCCTAGGTGCCCTTGTGAGAGTGAATGAGAGCTTATTATAGATTTATACACACACAGGTTCAGGGCACATATTGAAGACATGTATATCTACTTCTATCCTATATTTTATAGTTTGGTTCATGGAGAAACCAATACCCAGGATTTCAGTAGAAGGTCATGAAATACATCTGATACAATTGGGAATCACATTCTTTTATCCTGAGTAAATTATCATCATGATTGAGGGGATTTTAACTCCACCTCTGTAATTTCCATACCATGTTCTAGAAAAACTTACAAATTAAGAGATTACCTTTTGGACAAGTACTCATTGACATAGCTAAAAATTATAAAGATAAGAATTTTAGGCCACATCCTCCACTACCTCTCATAATAGGAAACACAAAATTGAAGACCTGGTTTGATATCAGGTCTATTACTTCTTATAGGCACTCTTTCAATTTTTATGATCATATATTAAGGAAGTATGATCATAGGTGCAAAGTTTCCAAATATTTGGAATATTTAAGAGGAAAATTGAATGCAACATACAAATAAGAACTTGATGTTAATGATTGGGTATGGATCACCTAAGAAGATGATCATGTGGTGAAATAGAACATAAAAAATGTAGGAGTAGTATCCCAACCTAAGGGGATGATTAGAAGATAATTTTTCTAGAAGAGGGTCATTGGCTTATACAAAGCCACCAATCCAACATAGTGAAATGTCACCAACTTTATCTCTAGGTCATGTTGATCCATATACTGTAGAAATTTACTAAGTATTCCTCGAGAAAGCCCAAGGTACTTCACTGGTGGCCTACGAATTTTCCTCTTTAAAAGAGGAAACAAAAAATGAAGAACTAAAACAAATTATGAGGAGATAAGGTAAGGATACCTCAACTAGTATAACTTCCCATGAGAAAAAATATGACTAGGTGGAGCATACTCTAGTAAAAAATTGGAGAAATCAAATTGGGACGCACTTGAGGACCCTCAGATTAAAATTGAATTCAATCCTATAAATAACATGATGAAAAAAGTGACCATGAAGAGGATGTTAACTAATGAGGCCCTCATCCGATATGAGACATCATAGGAATTGGTTTCCCTAACAAAAAAGAGGAAAAATAAGGGGTTTCAAGCTGTTAAATATGAAGAGGACCCTATGTCATTAATTAGAACATCAAATAAGCTAGCAATGTGAATGGTTTAGGGGGTCCAAGAAAGAAACAAAACATTAGATACAAAAGGAATTTCCGTTGTACTTGAAGACATTGAAAACTAGGTTGAGGAAGATTTACCGTCCCTCTTCAACATTATGAAGGAGAGCCTTGAGGCAAAGAGGAAGGGACAAACCTTCTCTAGAAAATTGTAGACAATTTTGAACAAAGTGTTGGTGCTATAACAAATGCTCCAAGTAATTAGTAATTTCATTGATGAAGTGTGTAAGGATTATGTTGTAATGACCATAATAATCCTTGAAAAACTCAAAGGGACCAGTTGTGTAGGAGGAAAATTAAATGATTATGAGACATCCTACGAATATTCTTTGGGCATGCTGAGCCCATCTACTCAATGTAACATCCTAACTAAGTCAATTACGATATTCTGTAAAAGGCCAATTTTCCATAATACCTTGGCTATTTTTAGCACTCCATAGGTGGGACCCAGAGGGTCCTATTTTTTTTATAAATAGACATGTACCCCTCCATTAAAAATGGGGTGAATTAAAGATTTATAATACAAGTCCGTTTCAAGAATTTATGTGATTTGAAGTAATCTCTTTTCATTTCCTTTACTGTATGATCGTCATGAATTGTTGTTGAATTATAATATTTTTCATGCCATTAGTTGTGACCTTTAAATTGTGCTTTGTAATTTTAAAGAATGTGTAATAGGCTTCATATCTTGGTAAATTGTAAGAGATGTCTATTAAGAAATTTGATGTTTTGTCTAGTTTATGAATATTTAATTATAGTCACAATCATAATTTCCCTTGAATATTTGCATCAGTTGTCTATTATTTTGTGTGAACTATATTGAATACATCTAGATATTTGGGTGTGCATGCTTAATTCATATAATTCAACTTCATGAAATTTAGTTCTAGTAGAAATTTATTTTATCTTTTTCCTAATCCCATTTTTGTTTTTGTTCTAAAAATACCCATTAATTTGGATTTAATTAGCCTTAGGTATAGATTAGTTTTCAGAATAGTGACGTAATACAAGGAGTGACACTAGAAGGACTATAAAAATGTCCGACAATAACCCTCATTGGTCATTTATAAGACCATAAACCTAAAGCTTGTGCACTGAGTCATTTTCTTGACTCTAAAATAGGGAGGACATATAGTTCCTATCATCCATTTAGGCATGCGACTTACACACATCAACATGTACTTCATGCCAAACTTTCTGAATTTGAATTCACATCTCTTTTATCTAGGTCTGTATAAAAGGTTAGGATGTAGGATCTGTTCCTGGATGAATTTTACAGTCCCATCACTATGCATTCTTTGAATCTATTTTTAATGTGAATATCTTTATTGGGTTATTTGTAATTCCTAGGTTCATGCTTATTAGAATATTTCACCTACGAAAGGTTATATAAGGAAGTCAATGCCACTTTATAACTCCCCTAACACTGTTATAATATCTTATTACAAATATCATTCCAAAATAACTCAAGGGTTTCCTAAATACACCCAAATCAACTACACATCAATTAAAGCAGTCCCTACTATAGGTTTGAATCACTCAATCAGGTCAAAGAGTCTAACTTCATCCATATCAAATCATGCAAAGGTCATAGAGCCATGTCTTAGTAAAGAAAAATCCTCTCGAAGCATTTCCAAAAGGTTTTAATGAACAAAGGGTCAGGTCACATAATTGAGGCACACCACATCACACCACTATCACACTAGGTAAATTATATACTATAAAATTATCTTGTTATCTTGGTGTCAAGAGAGATGATGGATACCCTAAGGGGTTGGCTAGATTACACTCATAATTGCACAAACACCTAGGAGAACTACATGAAGCTTGATCTTGCAACTAGGGCATGTAGTGCAACCTTTATATTCTCTTATCAAATAGGGTTGATTTCTAAGGGGATTCCAATCTCAATGCATGCACATGATTTCTCCTTTTGGTTTTATAATTATTTGATGAAGGGTTCTACAGGTTTCTAGGGTTTCTACATTATTGCAGGTGATTACATGACATCCCAAGGTTGTGCAAGAAATAATGACATACAATGAAGGGAATTTATAAGAAAAAAAAGTGCACAAGAATTTTTAGAGCTCAATGGATAAAGGGTCCAAGACCTTACACTTCTAGACAAGACTATACAATACTAGGTATGGAGCATACAAATTTCCAATGGTCATATCCTAGCTCAGTTTCTAGTTCTAGAATCAATATCAGAGCATTTCCAAAATCTGATCTATCTTTTCCACTTGTTTGTACATATGAATCTTCTTTATCCTATCATGTATAAATAATTATTATTCCCCCATTGTGTATTTGAGCTATTGTTTATTATATTATCAATCTTTGCAAGTATTAATACATTATTCATGTTATGAATGACTAATTGAAAATTAATTAGATTAAAATAATACCATGTTAAAAACTTTTACATCCTATTTATTATCGTGCACATTTCCATAACATAAATTTGATTACTATATAAACGCTTATTCAATATTTTTTATGCTTACAGACGCAACCCATCCAAACTTTGGTTTAGAGGATTTTCCTTTAGACCTGCTAGGATACCAAAATAATTAGAAGGGGTTTGGGGAAAGTACTTTTTATGTGTTTATGTAATCAAATCATGTAGATTTATAATGATCAAGATACATGTGTGAAGATGAAAATATAGAAATCCGGGTATTTTGTGTAATTCTTCCATAGTAGAAGAGGAAATTGTATTGAATAATTAGAATATGAATACCCAAATTATGTAAATATTTAAATGTTTGTAAGGCTCAAATAGGAAATGATGATCTTCCCTAGCCTAATATAATTTTCTTGAAAATTAATTAATGGATATCTTGGTTTTATTTATTCTATTTTTTTAGTGAGTGAAGTTATCTTTATATCTTTACTTTGTGTGCAAAAAAGAGTTTGTAATTAATCTTATATGTAATAGCTAATTTTAGTAATATGTAACTTCAACGAACATCTGATAAGAGAACCTAGATGCATGGCAATAAAAATGATGACTCTAGAATATGTTCTTAGGATAAAATGAAGGGTTCCAAGGGACAAATGTTAACAATGGTTCCATTTCCAGTTGAACATGTAAAATTTGGAGACAAAATATGTTGATATGGTTACCTAGAAAATGTGACAAAAAGATGGCTAGAGGAAAGAACAACTGAGTTTTCAAAACAAGAGGGAAGTAAGTTATAAATCCCTTTACAGGAAATAGTAGTGAATTATATTTATGAGAATGTATAAAAAATATTTTGGTGCAAATTCCATTAAAAACTAGTTGATTGGTTGGAAAATTTTGAGAAATTCTAAATTTGACCTCCTCAAATGAGCAGTTTGAATGGAATGAGGAGAAATTGAGAACATTAGACATTGAATGGATGTGGGAAATTGATCATTGGATACATACACATAATTGAATAGAATGTGTACATGTTTTTAATTTTTAGGTGCATATATTTTGAAACTACACATAATTTGTTCATTAGAAATGTAGGGAGAAAGTTTATATAGAGGATTTAATTTGTAGGTTAAATGTTAGTTATGGAGAAAGATATGCCGATAATTCCAATTGACATGGAGTAGTTTTCTAGGGCTAGTGTTTTTATGTCCACAACACATCCCCCTAAGTTCTTTGAAGAAATTAGGGAACCTCTTTTTTTCCTTTCTTCAAAATTTGGATTCTTACGTGCCTCAATTCCATATCTTTTGCGCAATCCTTTTCTCTTCCCTTGGTCCTATTTTCACAATTTATTTACATTTCATGCATGCATAGTTTCATTGGTCTCAATTTTCATTATGATAGTGGTCCCCATATACACAAACCCTTATAAAAAATTTGCACAATATCCTTAGGTGATATTCCTTCGACCGTATAATCTTTCTTATCCTTCTCTCCTCACGCGTAATCTTTACACATGTCCCCTTTGCATCTTTTGAATTTCTCACTATGCGACATGATTTAACCTTGGGAAAAATCCATTCATGCTATATATTTAGTCTCGCATAATGGACCCTTCAACTTGGGACTATGTAACTCCATTTTCATAATTTCTTATGAATCCTAGTGGCTTGGCCCTTACTTCATCAATTCACCTCAACATTGTGTGATCCCACCATGTTTAAACATGATTTGTGCACTCTTTATGTAGATAAATCACATGTGTTGTATCCTCCTAATGAGTTGTGACATCCATTTACCCACCAAGCTCCTTACTAAACACTGAGCACAATCACTAAACTTGCCATTCTATCTTTTAACTGTATATTTGTATAAGTTAAGACCACTTGAGAAAATATAACACCTAACACTTGGTTTATTTTAAGGCTTATGTTGTGTAGGTATTATACATGCATTCATGATATTATGAAGACTGTACAAAGAAAGTGTTAGATATTATTTTAAGGAAGACAATGCATATAGTTTAACATGTAATCCTAGTATTGTGTAGAATATCAAATCATGCACACACAACTCTTGAGCACCATCAAATATAAAAGGAAGCACGTGTACACACTTTTCTTGCATGGTTAATTTTTTATTTGTGTGCCTCATTTTATGTAACTAACTTTGTGATATTATGTTACGTTGTATGAATTAAAGGCTTGATCATGGAAGTTTCCTAAAGGAGTGTGGGAGAAAGTTAAGAAGTCTAAGCACACTGATTTCTGACACATTGGAAAGATCAATGAGAAGATATCCAAATCCAAGACTTGAAATTTTTCAAAACGTAGTTCCTAATGCTAAATCTCTACATTTGCATAAATAAATTCAACAACAATAAACCAAATTAACTCATGAAATGGAAAGTACATAAATACAGAGAAAATGAAAGTAGAATGGAAAAATTTCTATTGAATATGAGAGGGAATTTTATACAATTGCTTGCTCCTAAAATCATGGATTCAAGTCTTATCATTTTATCCCCAAATCTCTCCTTTATTCCCTAGTCTTACTCTCAATCCCAATATATTCTCATACATTCCTATCTCTATGAGTTGTGCATGATAACTAATTTTGCACACTCACATATTATTTAAATATTAAACAATACTAATATTTAAACCATATGTTCACAATATGAACACTAATTTCTTAACATTCACCCCCTTAGTGTGAACATGGGTGATTTCTGTCTAGTACCTGCTCATGTTCTACAGTACAATGGTTTTCAAAGAGTACCATCAACTCCAACATGTTTTCTAGTGGAAACATTAACCACTATGTATGTGATTTTCTAAGAGATTCACAAAATCTCAAATTGGTTTTCTCGTGGACCACCAACCACTTTCATAGCAACATGCACGTTTCCTCATCCACAATTTACAAAAGAGAACAAAATATAGGAAAATATGTTCCTTACTATGAACAAGAATTATCCATCTGTTCTTTATTTACTACCACACATGCTGAAATTAAGCACATCAAACACAACTTTAAAAACATGGCCACCTAGGCAATATTGTGGCCTCATTGATGGTGCTTGATGAGAGGTCACTAAAATGCCTCCTTCCTCTGTTGCCTCCAGCGTCCATGGTGATGCTATTTAGTTAGAAAATGTAGCTTTTAGGCTCCATACCCAATTTTTCTAGGTGTCGTATTCAACCGATAATGCACCCCCTAACTATGGACATCGTGTGTAAGTGAAAATTCGTCCATTTAAAAAATTACATAAATGTATTATGTACCACTTTTTTTTCAGATCCCTATTTTTATTTCCACTTTTATCTCAAACTAGAAACTAGGTTTTTGTAAAATTTAAATTTTTTTTTTTTCAGATATTAACTAAACAAACCCAATAAATTTCGTAATATTTCAAATCTGGGTTGTTTAGATACATTCAATCTAGCAAATGTTTGTTTTGAAAACAACAAAACATTTCACTCAACTTACACATAATTTTACGCATATATACAAGACGAATCTGAAGCTGATATAAACTGCAATATTGTGCATCTTGTTTTTATCTTTCCAGAAAAAAAAATGAGATATCAATCGGATGTCATATGGTAAACTGAATTCTTTTTTTTGTGATGTGTCTGCTGGAAATTTTCTAACGGGATTCCTTCAACCTTCTTCTTCTTCTTATTCTATACTTGTAGAAGGAAACCTGATATGATACCAGATGATGCTGAATCTCTAGATTTGCATAAATAAATTCAACAACAATAAATCAAATTAACTCATGAAATGAAAAGTACATAAAATACAGAGAAAATGAAAGTAGAATGGAACAATTTCTATTGAATATGAGAGGGCATTTTATACAATTTCTTGCTCCTAAAATCATGGAGTCAATTCTTATCATTTTATCCCCAAATATATCCTTTATTCCCTAGTCTTACTCCCAATCCCAAGATATTCTCATACATTCCCATCTCTATGAGTTGTGCATGACAACTAATTGTGCACACTCACATATTATTTAAATATTAAATAATACTAATATTTAAACCATATGTTCACACTATGAACACTAATTTCATAACAGTTCCACCAATCGAGGCCACACGTCTCACATCAGCACACTACAAAACTTGAATACCCATGCCCATTCTCAAAGATCTTGCTGCAAGCGGTAACATCAATGTGTGCTATGTGCTAGAGATCAGGATATTATGCAACAAACTTTATACTCAACTGCTAGAATAAAAATACACTCCAAAGTCAACACAGACCACCAATTATGAAATCCACGGTGCTTAAAAATGAAATTATATCATTGAATTTGATATTTTTCATTCTTTCAAGGATATAAGTTGAAGAATATCCCATAAATCACCCCATGTTTGAATTAAGGTGCCACATAAATTCAAATTAAGATTGACTTGCACTCCATACCATATCACATTTGATCCTATCTGAATTAGAATGAAAATAATATATAACATTATTCTATATCATCTAGGCATGCATTCAATTTGAATGGTGTGTATGGTTTCCCATGTATCTACCTTGTTATATTTTCCCTGTGTAGTTGACTAAGGCCATTAAATTTAACATTTCTGATTATGCCCTAAATAGATATGTTATATCTCTATAAAAACCCAATTTTAAGGATTTATTCTATTTAGATCCTTGTAGGAAGAATAATTGAACATCTTAATGTATTTTCCTTCCTTCACTTATTTTGACATGTGATTTCACCTTAGACATTGATGCTTGTGTTCACTCTTTCTAACTGGTTTGAGTAGATATCCCTAATCTTCATGGATATATATTTCATTGTTGTTTTCTAGAGTTAGCCTTCATTTATTTTGCATCCAACAGTGTTACATTCCTCCTTCATTCATAATAATTTCCTTAGAATCTTGCATCTACTCATGTATTGATCATGTAAATGCAGGTTTGAGATTAAGTATGGTGATTGTTAGTGTAGGATTTATTTTATTTTCTTTATTTGTATTATCCTACTCCAGTTATTCCACCTCACTTGGAGTTTCCCTACACTTATGAGATATGCTTGCTTAGTTGTACACTTGACTACACTATTCTAGGTGTTGGTTACCACTTGACTACACTATTCTATGTGTTAGTCACCACTTGACTACACCATTCTAGCTATTGGTTACCACTATTCTAGGTGGAGATTGTCATGATTTTAGGAGGAGGTTACACATTCACCTCCTATATGTACATCTCTTGCATTATTCTATTTGATCGTATTGAGTTGGAGCTATTTCTGTGTTATTGCAATTATCTCTCTTATATTTTCATAATTTGTAGTCTTGTATGATTGCATTGTTTTTTCTTGGAATAATTCACATCTTGCATCATTCACCTGAGCAATCTTCGAACCAATAGATCTGTGGCACTTATCTGATAGTGATATAGAGGGATCAGTTTGTAAATATGGTCCAATTTTGGTGTGAAGAGCTCTTGGAATTAATTTTGGTAAATAATATATGATTCCATGTGATACTTCTTGCTTTTGGTCCTTAAAACCATTCAAACAAGTTTTTTTCTGCCAGATGTCCATATTTTAAATTTGAATTCCTAATTTGGATTTTGGGTGTTTTAATTGTTTTATCATACATGCTTGGTGATGATATTTCATGAGAGGTATAAGGAGACATATTGAAATGCTTGGATATCTTAGATCATCTTATTTCCACCCTTCCACATGTGCCAACCCAAGTAAAAGTTCACTTTCACCACCTTAGGTGAAGATAACCAAGTGTGGTTATGTTCCTTGTAACTAAAATTTGAGGAAAATGTGGGTGAGAGCTCATTCATTTGATATGAGGACAAAAAAGAGGAGGTGAAAAATCCACTGGGGAGAAAAAATGCACATTGAAGGTAAAATTTGGAGATTTGTTCTTATCATTGTCACAGGATGAGAAACACATAGAGAATAATGTTTTCATGAATTTTCTATATTACTGTTGGTGAAATTATAGACACGTAAAATCCTCTCATGTAGTTTTAATACTTAAATTGCACTAATTATTCTCTTTCCCATCAATTGACGACACTTAGGCCTCTTCTCCTCTCATTGGGTCAATTAATGACACTTCACTAATCAACCATGATCTTCACTCTCTTTTGGTCAATTGGCGACACTTCGTCAATGAACCACCATTTTCCCCTATTCCCGTTAATTAATTACATTTCACTAATTCATTAACCTTCATAACACTCAGGATGTTGATTAAAGAACTTTCGTTAATTAATGTCTACTTCCACTTGGGTTAATTAATTATTATTAATTAACCACACTCGCTACTGTAAATCAACAAATCACCATTTAATGGATCAAATTCCTCTCTTACATCCCCCAAACTAGACTAATTTTACTCTAAATTCCCCTAAATAGCTTATACAAGCTTATCCCTACCTATTAATTAATCACATTTGATTAATTAAACATCCCCCAACTCCCATAAAATGCACATCCTTTACTAATCATGTATATCCTTTGCGTTTCTTCTTTAGGGTTTATCCCACATCCATCAAATTGCTAGCCTTGCCCAAACATACAAGCTATATAAGGAACCTTTCTCCTTCCCTTTCTTCTTACACACCTCATTCGCATTAGTGAAAACTATAGGCATTTTTATTTGAGCATTATCCATTTATTTGGATTAGCTTCTTCATCTTGCATCCATTCACTCAAATTTGAGTAGTATTGGTAAGATCCAAAAATGGCCATATAACCATTTATTGGTGAGATATCATCCTTAATTTTTGAGGTAAACAACACCAATTTGATTGCTAGATGATCTAATCAGGTTCATATTTCGATTAACAATCTTAAAGAGCAGGAATGGCTTAACATTTAGTTTGATTTATTCATGTTCATGCATTGAAGAATTTATTTCCCATAAGATCTTATATTGATAGATCTATAGTAGATTTGGATTTTCTTTGAAACTACTAGGTGTTAGTTTCTTTCAATTAACATTGCAAATTTATTATGTTCACATTTGGCATGCCCGATGGGATATACTCTATTGTCCTAAGCATTTGATTTCAAACTTTGTTAGTTTTGTCTCAATTTTGGCTAACCCTTTTATGCACATGTTCAATAACTTGAATTCCTTGATGTATTTTGTTAACTTTACATGTTTTGAGTCTCTCTTATATGTTTAAAGAAGATGGGTTATTATTAATTTTGGGTTAGAATGCCAAAGTTTTTACCTTTTTGAGTTTGATGATGTCAAATATGTGTGTTTATGACATCATTTAAGGGCCCTGTGATGGTGTTATCCTTCCTCGCACTACTATTAGAAGGGTCATGTTGTTGTCACTAGGGGCGTGCTATTACTGTTAGGGTCGTGCTGGTGTCATGTTGACCACGCTACTGTGTTACTTTTGTCTATCAGTTTCTATTATGTCTTAACCCTGCGCTATTGCTTTACTGGCCATGTTACCACAACATTGTGTTTCCAGGTTTAGCTTGTGTCTAGTATAGCTTCTTTTGTGTTAGTTTCTACTGCACTATGTATATATCACTAGGGGCAAGCTAATATTATTAAGGGCTCACTACTGCTATTAGGACAACATATCTACTATTAGGGGCACACTACTACTGTTAGGGGTTTGAAACTACTGTTAGGTCCATGCTACTATCTAGAGGTCCACATTGGTGTGATCTGTTCAAGTTTGGGCATTGTTTTCAAAGTTTTCTAGATTTTATCTTTGATATTTCTAACATTTTAATAGGTTTTCAGTGCTAACTTCTGTTTGTAGGGTGTTTCTAATCATTTCTTTGCTAACTTGTTTCATGATCTTTAAATGAATGTCATGTTTTCATGTCTTAGGATAGAGCTGTGTATACTCTTTCTTCACACCTTATAGGTGATCTTGGGAATAAAAAAATCTAAGCCTTCTTGTATTTACAAACACTTCATTAAATTCATGTTTAAGGGAATGAACAACAATTGATTAAAATGAGTTTCCTTGTCCTTTGATTTACAAGATTTTCCATTTTTGATATAGCTAGGTGAATTTTTGTGTATGCCCTTATCTTGCATCTTAGGATGATCTTGAGAATAAAAAACAACATTTAACCCTTTTTCATGATGTTTTAATCTTATGGAAAATTATTAACCTTTGCGTGCATGACTAATACTCACTTGTTAAAGGATCGAGATCTAAACAAATACTAATAAAGTTTCTTACAGGTTTCCAACAATGTACAAAACCAATTAAGATAAAAAGATTAAAAACACCACATATTCAAAACATTGTATTTGCAAGTCCGGTTAAGAGCTACGGATTATCCGATATAATTGGGGGAAGTGCCTTGGCATAAGACATAAAACTCATTATGAGGATTACCTCAGGAACCCCAAAGTAGTCCATACCTTGAGGGAACTAGTGGATGAAACGGGAAGTTCTTATGAAGCAAGAAATTTTTCAGAGTCAAAACCTTGTTACTAGACAAGGGGAGAGTCCATTGAAATTTGAGCCTAGTGTTATTCATCATGAAATTTATGAAGTGTTACTTTGTCTTAGTTTTTCACTTGCCCTAAGGTAAAGCGAAACTATGACAAAGTTACGCCAAGTATTTTTCATCACCACTTGGTCTACTCCTTTGTTTTCTTATTTCCCTTTGGGACAAAAAGGTATACACATGAAGTGTTACTTATTATTGTGTCCACCACTTTTGCACCTGCATACATCTTTCCTTATTGCGAATGCAATAGTAAGCGTTGAAATTGTGTTGGTACATCCTCATATCTTGAGTAGCCTTGTCTTGATACCCACGTCAAGACGTTTCATCATTGTTAGGATTGATTCATCATCAATCTTCCCTTATGATGTTAATTTTCTTGCATTATTTTGATACAATTTTGATACTCACATATTGTTTCTCGTAAACTTGATTTAAGTGTCTAGATTGTACTGTTACATTGTTTGCACTTTAACAACTCCTTGGTATAATTTGACCTTGTTTCCTTCCAAAAATTGCCTCAACCTTGAAAAGTGTTGTTGTTACATTGTTCACGTCATATCAATATTATTTTGATACTAATATGTTGATTTTCTGCAAAGCTTGATTAATGTATCTAAGTGGTATTGTTACGTTGCTCACATTTGTAACTTCCACTTTTTGGGATTTAGGCTGTGTTTGTATCTAAATTGATTATAGTATACTTTGAATTGGAAGTCACATTAACCCCTTGTTGATACTCATGCCTTGTTTATTTTAAACTTGACTTAAGTGTTGACATTGTGTTGATCATCTTGTGTCAAACTACCATTGAAACACATTTACATAGGGATTAGTTTCTTGTAGATTGGATTTTATTTCTGAAATTGTGTGATTGTTCCTTGTGATCGTCCATTTTATAGACTTGTTTCCTAGGACAATCCTTTTGATCTTTTGATCCTTTGGTTCTTTATTATTTTCCATTAGACAATATTTGGCCATTATTTTGACATTCACGGAAACCTTTGTAGACTATTACATTGTTATTTTTAACTTAGGTTCATTGTTATCCTTGTAGACATTTTTCAAAACTTAGTAAAAAAATTTCCTATCAATTTTTTTTACACAATTTGAACATTGGGAAAGTTTCCTTTGTAGCCTTTGTGTTGCTAAATTTTGATAAACCATTTTGACATTTACACTTGTAACTTTTTGTCCAAAGCGTCATGGGTTTTTCGAAATTGTGTCATCAATGTGTTTGTTTTCCTTAGATCATCTTTAGAAAATCACATGAACATCCCCATATTTGTGAAATGTCTATTTGGTTTCCATTATGTTTCCAGAATTGACATGGAACTTCCTTCTATTTAAAATAGTTCAATCACACTATCCAGGTCTAGGCATTTAGACCCAACGATGCCAACAATGACTATCACATGGTACCTCACACTTACGACAATAGGGAACCTATGTTTAGGAATTCATGTCAAAATATTCCTATCATGACTACAATTCATTTGGTTCTTTGTGCTAGAGAACCCATTCGGTTACCCATTTCCCCACCTTCATCTCATAGTCATTGGTATGATTATGATGATTATAATCTAAACATTTCTTCTGGTTCTTCTCAATATTATGATAATTCTAAGAAAAACATTTCATTTGATTCTTTTCAATATTTTGATGATTCTAATCCATGTTATTTCTCTGATTCCTCTAAGTCTCCTGATTATTCTGATCCAAACTATTATTTAGATTCTCCTCAGTCTCCTGAGACTCATCCAATCGAATTTCTTATAAGGAATAATCAGTCTCCTAAATGATGTTTTTCTCATCTAAGGATTTGTGTCACCAAAAATTCTCCCCATCAAACATATAATTTGACTCTTGAGTTGTGGTCTTCCCTTTATTTATAGGACCCCCTTTATCAGTCACCTCAATGAAATATTCCTCCTTTGAAGATCTGTGTGACTCAAAATTCCTCTAATAAATCATCCAAGCTGACCCCTATGTCACAAAATTCTGCCTAGATGAGTGATCCTATTTGTCTATCTATACTATGTCATCTTCTAGGAGAACCAATACAAAGCTATTTCAAATCCTCATCTTCTCCAACTCGTGCGACATCCAAATCCAAATCCACTTCGTCTCTTGAGTCATCTTCTTCAATCAATAAAAATCCAATCCTTCTTTGGTCCCTGGGTCATTTAGATAATTCCTTATTCTATATTCATCAATATTCTAAAGATCGATGTTTGCATCCATGAAGAACAATTCACAAGAAACAAGGTGTTAAGATATCTTTTCAAAGAACTCTAAAATTTCCTTATGGGAGAAATAAGGTCAAACCTTCCTCTCATCTACATCATCAAACATATTATAAATATTCCACACTTGTTGGACCTATTTCTTCCAATCAACCCACTATGATCGAACAAAAACAACCGATACCAATTGATTTCTTTCAGAATGAAGAAGCAATCTACAAATTCATGGGGCTACACGATGACATTCCTCTAGAGGATTATAATTTGAACTTGATACATTCACATATTGTGAGGAAGAAGTTGATTCCTTTTTTTGGAAAAAAGAGGAAGACCCTAAGATCATCGAAATTGATCCTCCTCTAGTTATTCCATCTTCTAATTCTGCATTATATGGTGAAACACCTAGTTGTGACATTGATCAATATCCTATCTTCTCATTACCCAATCATTCCTTATATATCACAATTCCTCAATCAAAATATCTCATTGGGTCACTTCCGGGTAGCCCTTCATCTTCTTCTATATGTAGGCCACATCCTAGTAGCACTTCATATTCTATTTATGGGTCACCTCCGAGGATCCCTTTATCTTCTATACTTGGGCAATGTCCTAGTAGCACCTCATATTCTATACTTGGGCCATGTCCTAGTAGCACCTCATATTCTATACTTGGGCCATGCCCTAGTAGTCCATCTTCTATCTATGGGACACCTCCAGGTAGCCCATTATATTCTATACTTGGGCCACACCCTAGTAGCCCCTCATCTTCTATCTATGGCTCACCTCTTGGTAGCCCATTATTTTCAATCCTTGGGCCACATCTTCATAGCCCTTCATCTTCTATCTATGGTTCAACTCTCGGTAGCCCATCCTCTTCAATCCTTGGACCATATCCTCTTTGTTTATCATACAATCCTTCTATCAACAACTATGACAATAGCACCATCATATCTACCACTCCTATCATCAATACCAAACATCTGATTTCTTCTCCCACTTCTCGGGATTAGAAAAATCATGCATTACTTGGTATGGAACATAAACAATGTCTTCATCAGGCTAAGATCCAAAATTTGAACAACTCCAAATCTCCAAGAAAATCCAACATTCACAAGTCTAAAAATCAAACATGATTAAAAAATTCACATTAAGCAACCATCAAGTATGACACAAAGTGCATAAACCTATGGAGAGGGAACTCAAGCTCCCACATACAAAATCCATGTTTCAAGATAAGTCACAATCCCTTATCGAGTATGATCTCACCATGGTCAACAATATTGGAGATAATATTGCTCTTGATAAGAAAAAACTCCTAGTATCCCTTATCGAAAAAATCACAAACATCGTTGTTGTGGAGTGACATTGTTGGTCCTAATTTTCCAAAATCTAAAAAATCTAAAAAAATTCAAAATTACAAAAAAATGAGAAACATTAAAACATTACAAAAAATCAAAGGTATAAAGATCAAACATTGCAATTAGGTATTACATACACATGGATTTTCTTTCTTCCCTTTCTTTCCATTCCTCTCCAAGTCATGCATCATGTTCATCCCTTTGATGATATTTTTGTTAGTCTATTCACACTTATTTTGTGACATTTATCTATATAGTATCTGTTTGACCTTGTTATTTCATCACTTTGGTAAATTAAAGAATGACTGAATTCTTAGAGATCTTATCATAATATACATCTATAAACTTGTTGTGAAGAAAATTTTGGACGTATTTGTCAACACTAGCCAATGTCGTCATCACAATCACTTCCACATCCTTCCATCAAGCCATCAGTGGTTCTTAAACCCTTTTAAAAAAACATTGAGAGAGCTGAAATAAGTTCCAGAAAGAAAAAAAAATCATTAAAAAAATTAAAAAACTCAAATGAAAAGAAATATATGACCCTGTCTTGGGGCATTTCTAGTATCTCTATCGGGGCTATGGATGCTTGGTTGGAAGTAGAGCAATACTGCGACTAGAATCAAATACATCTCTGTCGGGGATATGGATTCCTGGATGGCAGCAAAGAAATGTATGACTCTCCTTCTACCCTCCATTAACAAATACACTTTCAAAATAAAGAATTCTTACACATTGAATAACATGTCTTCACTTGCTTTCTATTAAATCTTGAATGCAAGAGGTAATTAATTTCCATGTGCACACACTGGATCTCGATGAGAAAACAAGATTAGTATATTAGTAGTTTTTTTTTAGACCTTGTTCAGATTCTTGCTTTAGTCCATATCTTATCTCATGAATTGTGCCTTTGGCTCATCATATTTTCATTGCGATTATTCTAGCTACATTTTTCATATCCTTTCATAACATTCATTTCTTTTCTGCGTAGTTCAAAACATCCATGTGTATAAGATTGCCTTTATACCATGTTCGAGGGAATTTTTCTCCCTTATTTTAATAAAACAATCTTGTCCTTCTCCCTATCATATGTTTCTTGGCCAACTTGCATTAGGGGCATGATTTCTCCTTCTTGGCACTTCATTGGTTTGAGTTCATCATCATGTTTAACCTATCTGTCTTGGCCTTGATCCATATTACCTTCTTCTTATATATACGTGTAGGATGTTTTATAAAATTTCCAAGCAAATCAAACATTCACAAGTATAAAAATCAAACACAATTCAAGAATTCACATCAATGCAACCATTAAGTATGACACAAAGTACATAAACCTATGGATAGGGAACTCAAGCTCCCACATGCAAAATCCATGTTTCAAGATAAGTCACAATCACTTATCGAGTATGATTTCACCATGGTCATCAAGATTGGGGATTATATCACTCTTGATAAAAAAAACTCCTAGTCTCCCTTATCAAAGAAATAGAAAACATCGTTGTTGGATCTTATCACGCGGAGTGACATTGTTGGTCCCAATTTCCCAAAATCTTAAAAATCTAAAAAAATTCAAAAATACAAAAGAATGAGAAACATTAAAACGTTACAAAAAATCAAAGGTATAAATATCAAACATTGCAGCTAGGTATTGCATACACATGGATGTTCTTTCTTCCCTTTCTTTCCATTCCTCTCCAAGTCACCCACCATGTTCATACCTTTTATGCTATTTTTGATAGTCTATTCACACTCATTTTGCAACATTTATCTGTATAGTATTTGTTTGACCTTGGTATTTCATCACCTTAGTAAATTAAAGAACGACTGACTTCTTAGAGATCCTATCACTATCTACATCTAATAAATTTTTTGTGAAGAAATTTTTGGATGTATTTGTTTTTAATAGCCAATGTTGTCATCGCAATCAATTC
Organism: Taxus chinensis; assembly: GCA_019776745.2. NCBI lineage: Eukaryota > Viridiplantae > Streptophyta > Pinopsida > Cupressales > Taxaceae > Taxus > Taxus chinensis. The sequence continues at coordinate 60,903,226 of CM034156.1, read as the reverse complement.
CACATCCTTCCATCAAGCCATCAGTGGTTCTTAAACCCTTATAATTTTTTTAAGAGAGATGAAATAATTTTCAGATAGAAAAACAAATCAAAAACTCAAAAGAAAAGAAATATATGACCCTCTCTTGGGGTATCTCTATTGGGGCCATGGACGCCTAGCTAGAAGTAGAGCAATACTGTGACTAGAACCAAATACATCTCTGTCGGGGATATGGACACCTTGCTGGCAACAAATTTTTTTATGATTATCCTTTCACCCTCTATTCAAAAATAAACTTTCAAAAAAAAATCATTCCTACACATTGGCTAGTGTGTCTTCACTTGTTGTCTATTAAATCTTCAATGCAAGAGGTAATTAATTTCTAGGTGCACACATTGGATCTCGATGAGAAAACAAGATTAGTATTTTACTAGGTTTTGTTTAGATCTTGTTCAGAGTCTTGCTTTAGTCCATATCTTGTGTCAAGATTTTTGCCTTTGGTTCATCACCTTTTCATCGTGATCATTCTAGCTACATTTTCCATATCCTTGCATAACATTTAGTTCTCTTCTTCTTCATTTAGAACATCCATGTGTATAAGATTGCCTTTTTACCATGTTTGAGGGAATATTTCTCCTTTATTTTAATAAAATAATCTTGTCCTTCTCCCTATCATATGTTTCTTGGCCAGTTTGCACCAGGGGAATGCTTTCTCCTTCTTGAAACTTCATTGGTTTGAGTTCATCATCACATTGAACCTATCTATCTTGGCCTTGATCCAATTATCTTCCTCTTGTATATACGTGTAGGGTGATTTACCAAATCTCCAATAAAATCTAACATTCATAAGTCTAAAAATTAAACGCGATTCAAGAATTCACATAAATTCAACCATCAAGTATGGCACAAAGTGCATAAGCCTATGGATATGGAACTCAAGCTCCCACATAAAAAATCTATGTTTCAAGATAATTCACAATCACTTATCGAGTATGATCTCACTTGGTCATCAAGATTGGAGATAATATCACTCTTGATAAGAAAAAAATCCTAGTATCCCTTATCAAAAAAATCACAAACATCGTTTTCGGATCTTATCATGTGGAGTGACATTGTTGGTCCCAATTTCCCAAAATCTAAAAAAATTCAAAAATTCAAAAAGTGAGAAACATTAAAACATTACAAAAAATCAAAGGTATAAAGATCAAACATTGTAATCAGGTATTACATACACATGGATGTTTTTTCTTCCCTTTCTTTCCATTCCTCTCCAAGTCACCCACCACATTCATCCCTTTGATGATATTTTTGATAGTCTATTTGCAATAATTTTGTGACATTTATTTGTTTAGTATCTGTTTAACCTTGGTATTTCATCACCTTAGTAAATTAAAGAATGACCGACTTCTTAGAGATCCTATCACTATATACATCTAATAAACTTGTTGTGAAGAAAATTTTGGACATATTTGTTGACACTAGCCAATGTCGTCATCACAATCACTTCCACATCATTCCATCAAGCCATCAGTGGTTCTTAAACCTTTTTCAAAAAACATCGAGAGAGCTGAAATAATTTTTAGAAAGAAAAAAATCATTTAAAAAATAAAAAACTCAAAATAAAAGCAATATATGACCCTCTCTTGGGGTATTTTCAGTATCTCTATCACGGCTATGGATGCCTGGCTAGAAGTAACACAATACTGTGACTAGAATCAAATACATCTCTGTCGGGGATATGGACACCTAGATGGCAACAGAGAAATGTATGACTCTCCTTCCACTCTCCATTCACAAATACACTTTCAAAATAAAGAATTCCTACACATTGAGTAACGTGTCTTCACTTGCTGTCTATTAAATCTTCAATGCAAGAGGTAATTAATTTCCACATGCACACACTAGATCTCGATGAGCAAGTAGGATTAATATGTTACCAGGTTTTGTTTATACCTTGTTCAAACTTTTGCTTTATTTTGTATCTTTTCTCACGATTTGTGACTTTGTCTCATCATATTTTCATCGAGATTATTCTAGCTACATTTTCCATATGATTTCATAACATTTGTTTCTCTTCTGCTTCATTCAGAACATCTATGTGTATAAGATTGCCTTTTTACATGTTTGAGGGAATATTTCTCCCTTATTTTAATAAAACAATCTTGTCCTTCTCCCTATCATATGTTTCTTAGACAACTTACACTAGGGGCATGCTTGTTCCTTCTTGACACTTCATTGGTTTGAGTTCATCATCATGCTGAACCTATCTCTGTTGGCCTTGATCTAGATTATATTCCTCTTATATATACGTGTAGGATTACATTGTACATTATCACCTCTCACTGGGGGCGTCCACGTTTCTTCGTTTTCTTGTACATAACTTCAAAAAACATTCAAAAATCCAAAACATTGGTAAAACATCAAAATCTTAAAAATTTAATTTTAAAAAAAAAAATCCTAAAAAATGGTAAAAATAAAAAATTCTATCAAAAATTGGTAACAAGCATGCATGAAGCTGAAGCATGTATCGGATGCATTGTGCTTAAACACAAAAAATTGTCCTGCAAAACATCTTTCTTTGGTTCTTTCTTGTTCTTGTCATAATGACTCATGGATCATTTTGATCTACCTCCATTAACAAAGTTGGTTTGATTACTATGTTTGTACTCTTTTTCATAATGAGTTGTTGGGTACTATTTCGTAGTGCACGATTTTTTTTTCATTGGACCCCTATGTCCTCCATATATTCCCCTCACATATATCCTTTCTTTGGGAACTATCATTAACCCTTACTGTTAACTTGAACATTTGGGAACTAAACCTTGATAACAAACAACATTGGTGCAATTGTCTTAAACATTGTTTGTTTGTGTATATGTGTTTTTACTTATTTCTGTATCAGGTTAGCTTGTGTACTTTCTTATATTGCATTACCTTATGTATGTTGCATTGATTTATTGTTTTAGCAATGAAAAAATGTTAGTATTATATATTTTCATGTTATGGTACACTTTTTTTGTATCCGTATATTGTAATAAGGGCTGATGATATAGATCATGTGAGAAAAATGATGAAATAAAGTTGTTTTTACATCAGATGGATGAAAGCTATTTCCATTTTCTTCACCTAAAATTTTCTTCCTTATCATTATTTTCTATCAATTATTCTTCAAAAAAACCTGGGGCAATAGGGATTATTTTTATCCCCCAACCCCTCACAATTCTTCTATCGATTTACTTCATATTTTTGATCATCGATTGACCTCTTTCATCACCCCATCAACATTTGAGGGGGCATCCTTCATTCTACTAATTTTTTTCCACTCCTTCAAAATTTACGTGTCTATACTTGTCTACTATCTTTGAAGTGGTATCACTTATGCCACCCCAAAGAGGGGAAAATGTAGACACCTAAAATCCACTCACACAGTTTTAATACTTAAATTACACTAATTATTCTCTTTCCTGTTAATTTATGACACTTCGTCAAATAAACACCTCTTATCCTCTCATTGGGTCAATTAACGACACTTCACTAACTAACCATGATCTTCACTCTCTTTTGGTCAATTGGTGACACTTCGTCAATAAACCACCATTTTCCTCTATTCCCATTAATTAATTACATTTCACTAATTCATTAACCTTCATATCACTCAGGATGTCGATTAAATACCTTTCGTGAATTAATTTCTGCTTCTACTTGGGTTAATTAATTATTATTAATTAATCATGCTCGCTACCGTAAATAAATAAATCACCGTTTAATGGATCATATTCCTCTCTTACATCCCCCAAAATAGACTAATTTTCCTCTAAATTCACCTAAATAGCTTCTACAAGATTATCTCTACCTAGTAAAGGATCATTTATATCATGACCTCTATGAGATATTCTTTTGCTACTTTCCAGTAGAAATGTATGAATGGTTGTTAGCGTATGTATTGAGGAAGTGTTGGTATTATTGACCTTGTGTTTGGACCCAAGAAGATTATCAACAGCTACATGATGGTGATCTAATCTAGACTCATGTTGTTGATCGTTGGTGGAGTGGTATGTTGACTAGCTACACATTGGAGTATGCGGTTTCCATTTATTCTTACCCAGATGTTTTTGAGTTCAAGTTCTTCTGAGAACCGAGAGGATATTTCTTATGTTCTTTACCATTATCCATTAAGATCTTGATCATCACTCTGAGTTTAGAAGTGTTTCCTTTAGCTAGAAAACTCCCATTGGGTGTGGGGCAAAGAAGTAGGTGCAGCAAGAAATGGCGGGTCCTACGACAGAAGCAGAGAGAGAGGAAAGGTGACTCAAGTATAATGAAGCACAAGAGGGGGAATTGGAAACACAATGCAAGATTGTAGGAGTGATGGATGTATGGAGGTAGATGTTGCGGGAAGGATTTGAGGTTCACGTGAAGGACGTGGAACCTGTTCAGTATGTGCTACCCCATCTTTGAAAGCATGGAAGAAGAACCCCCTCAAAATATGATGAGATCTTGTTAGATGAAGAGAGAAGATGGATCATAGGTGTGCATTTGAACCTACCTGGTGACCCAACCATTGCATTGAGTTTTCCAATTATTGAGACAAGTATTGCTAGTTTGGCTGGTGTTGGTGTTGGTAAGCAAGCAACATCAGGTAGATATCATTTTTCATTGAATTCATCTATGGCCACGTAGAAATTTCCTATGTTTGGTGGTATCCTGCCAAGTGCATCATTTAGACAAGGTGTGGGCACGCAGAATGTGGGTACCATGTCTGGAAGTAGTTTAACTTCAAATACTATTGGAGCTCAGTTAAGCACAACGGTGGGAACATAGAGTAGAATTACTTAAGGCCTTATACCTACTATAGGAGGATGATCTGGTGGATCTGGAGGATTGTGAATTAGTGTTTTTGTACTTTGGAGATATATTCTAGATCATTATCATGTATTGGATTGGACCACCTTGTACATGCAGGAGTAGGGACAGGTGACTATGGAGCCCGTGTGCATCTTAGAGCACAGGACCCTGGGCCTTTGAGGCTGTGAGATTGATCAGGTGCGCGTTGAGTGGGATCAGTATGATGAGACATTAGCTACCTGGTAGGACGCCACTTTGATAGGAGTCTAGTTTCTAATAATCCACTATATGTTATGGACTATATGGAAATTGATTATTTTTGGATTATTAGAAACATGTGGTTCTAATCATGGATGTTATAATGCTAGTAGACATTGATAGAAATTCTATACACGATGATTTACATTTCTCTAGTTATGTTTTGAATTCTTGTTTATTGATATTTGCATTAACGTTTATATGATTGAACTAACTTGGTGTGCATTGATATTGTGGTATATTGATTTCATGATGATATTAAAAGATCAACATAGATGTGGATTTCACGGTTGTTGTAGAATAGATATGGTAATTATTGTTACTGTAAACAAATGAATTGTGTTTAATTGTGTAATAATGATAGTAATTTAATTATGATGTACGTTGATGATTGTGTCGTGAATGCATTATATATGTTTTATTTCCATGATGTATTGATGCGGCCTTGGGGCCGAAGGAGGTTTCATCTATGATTGCAGGAAACAAAAGTACACAAACAAGGTAGGACTAGGAATTCCAATCGTGCTAAAATATCACGTGTTCTCAACGTGGTCACCTTGGCAGCTATGTGTATGTTGTCTCTTGTCATTTTTTTGCGTATCTTTGTTGAATTTCTCCATGGGGGAGCACCTCATTTGTGACCATGGGAGTATTGTGGTTATGTCCTTGCTTGTGTTACACATGTTGTGATTATAGTTAATTCTTATGTGTGTGCTCTTTTGGTTTATATGCATGATTGTTCCTGAGTTTAATGATGTTAGTATTGTGAGATTGTATTAATGTGGAGAATGTTAATGTTGAATTACACCTTGAATCCTTATGTCTAATGTGGTCTTTTGTACCTAATCAACTATGTAAAATTGTTAGTATGTGTTGACGTACTAGTGTGAGATGATGTTAGTAAGGTGGTGAATCCTTAGTTCTAATGTGTCCATGTACCCTAATTAAGTATGTAATTATAATGTTGTGCTAAGGTTTGAAAGGGGTAAGTATGAGGACTATGTGTATGTAATCCTAACCTTAGTCTTTTCTTTAATTTATGGATTTTCTTGGTGGCATTGAGTTGTGTGCCACCCCCTCTCCTCAAAAACAGGATTTGGGATTTGAGCCCAAATTGGGAAGCTTGTGGGACAAGTCTTACTTGTCCCACACTCCTAAATCACCCCTCCCAACCATATCTATGACCATAGGGGGTCATTTTTAGCCATAATAATGTGGAATTGGGAGAAAAGAAACAATTAATTGCCTCATATTTCTTGGTTCCTCAAACTCAATTTTTGAAATGTGCACTTGGGGTTTGAGTGTAATATGGGTTATGTCATAACTTCAACCACCAATTTATGGGGACTTGCTATGTTTTACAAAGAGGTGAGGTGGATTTGTGGAGGATGATGTGACATCCTACATGGAACCACATCATCTATCCCACCCCTAAGTCTGTTTATATGCCCTCTTTCCATGATTTTGGGGTTACACATTTGGTGCTTTGATCTTGGGGTTGGATGGGCTGGTTTGCATGCTTGTTGTGGAGTGGATTTGGAGTGAAAAGGTTGAAGAAAAATGCTGAAAATTGTGGCAAGGTAGGGACTTAAATCCCATGTATTTTCTTGCTTGAATTTTGAATGTAATGTTGTATGAATTGTTTTGGTTGTTTGCTGTTTTGTTGGGCTTGGGTAGCTTGCCTCAAGGAAAGGGTGTGGAGAGTGGAATTATGGAACCATTTGGGAGTGAAAAGGGAGTTTTTTGGGGATTATGAGGAGGGAACAAGGGTAGGGGTTTGACCTATGGGAGAGAAAAGGATTTTTTTGCTGTAATTGTTCACTTGAATGGTGGAGGGATAAGGTGGTTTGTTGATTATGTGCATGTGCATGGAGTTTTGGGTGGATCCCCCTAACCCATTTAGGAGTCATAATGAGATGGTTTCCATTTAATCCCTCTCCTTTGGATCTCTAATTAGAGCTAATGTGTTAGTGTGAATATTGTTGCATATGTGTTTTTTTTAACTTTTAGTTTTGTTGCATGTATGTGTGATTATGGAAGCCTTGTTTTCTTTCTGCAATGGACAACTTAGTAGGTCAGAACATTGACAGTTGATTTAAAATGGGGAGTGATTTTGTAGTATGTAGGGAAGCTCATGTGTTGGATCAGCCAGATTTTTGTGGAAAATCTTGGAGTTGACAAGTCATGGTTGGTTTGTCAGACAGGTTGGTCAGCTAATGGTTTGTCGGATAAGTGTGTCAGTTGATGGTTTTTTAGACTTGTTAGTCAGTTGGTCAGACAAGTGTGTCATTTGATGGTTGGTCAGAAAGTCATGGTTAGTCAAGTGTAAGGTTGGATGATGTCCAACCCTGGTATGGAAGCATGGTTGGTTAGATGATGGGTTATTCAGATGGGTGTGTCAGCTGGAATTTGTGGCAGATCAGGTAAATGAGGTTATGATTATTCAGATGATAGGATTACAAATGTATGACATGGTTAGACGAGTCACTCAGTTGGTTGGATCGTTGGTTCGTTAGACATGAGGATGGATAGGTAGTGTGTCATATGGGAAGAGGTAGATGACCGTCCAACCTCCTGGGTTGGATGAACCACAATGTGAAGATGGAAAATCCTGGTTGATCGGTGACTAGAGGCATGTATGGTCACAAAGATAGACATCATCCAACCTAACATAGTTGGATGACCCTGAGGATGGATGAATTACAAGCCAGGTGAGGGTAGGTGAATGAATGATATCCCAACAACTAGAATTAATGAGGCATGACACCCATGATTGCCCATGCAAGAAAAGTACCAAAATGAATGGTTTCCCATACCTCTTTAATCCATCCTTCCAGTTGGTGACCAAAATTGCCTATATATTTTAAAATTCTCCTCATTTTGAGGGAGATTTTTCCAAAAAGCAAAGGAACTCTATAAAATTTGCTCTAGAGCTATTGTGAACTAAAGGCCTCAAATTTGGGCTTATTGTAAAGGATTTTGTCTTGTGCTTATGATATGATGGATTGTGCATGTTTCTGAGAAAGAAAATTCATGTTTTGTGGCCATTTTTTCCCTAACTTATATGAATTGCATCTTTTTCCTTCCATTATATGTAAAATTATATTGTGCATGTATCTATCTCTTTATAGGGTATATAGTTTGTTGTGCTTTACGAATATAGGGAATTGAATGTTGTCTTGGACTGTGGCATTTATACCAGCCCTCTCTTGCTCAGTTTTCTCCCCATCCTTCACTCATTTGGATTGTATCACCCTTTCTTGGTGCATCACCTTCACTTAGAGTATTTTTATTTCATGCATTTTTCTATCCATGTCTCCTTGGAAATAATTATAATAGGGTTGGTTTAGCTATCCATTCTCTGATCTTTGGAGAATTTGGCACTAGGTTAGAGGAAGAAACAAAATTTCTCTAGAGGATTATCCTACTTGCAAGGTCCCACACTACAGGATAATCCCATATTATGCAGGTTACACTGGTTGCCTCATACACAAAATCACAATCAATCAGGGGTGCTGTAATTTTGACATATCAGGATCCAGGTAGATCCACAAAAATATCAATAATTATAAATTTTCCAACTCCCAAAAAGAAAAAGGATGTAAGGAGATTCTTGGGCCATGTTAGGTATTACCAAATATTCATCGACGATTTTAGAAAAATTGCATCAACATTTTTTGGTTTATTAGGAAAGGATGTTGCATTTGTATGGACTAAAAAATGTGAAGTTGTGTTCTAAGCATTGAAAAAAATGCTGACCTCTACACCCGTGCTGAGAGGGACATACTGGAGTTTGCCATTTCATATAAATATAGATGCTTCAGATCATGTAATTGGAGCTGTTCTAGGACAGAAATATGGGATACTCACTTATTCCATTTTTTATGTGAGTAAGAACCTACATCATGTTGAGCTTAACTATACGGTCACTGAGAAGGAATTCTTAGCCACTGTATATGCCTTCAACAAGTTCAACCACTATTTCATGGGATATCTAGTTTCTATCCATACAAATGATGATGCCATTAAATATTTGATAGGCCTGGGAAAGACAATGTTGTAGCAAAATTTCTCTCAAGAATGTAAAAGACTAATGAGGAAATAGTTGTGGATGATTCTTTCCTAGATGATCACTTGTTTTCCATTTCCACCAAGACACCTTGGTATGCTGATATAGCTAAGTATTTGGTTTTAGGTAAGACACCTTTACACTATCTATATTCTCAAAAGAAATATATTGTAGAGAAAAGTGTGAATTTCTCTTGGATAGTTGGTTTCCTATTCCACACAGGGCAAGATAATGTCATGAAAGGATGTATTGATGATGAGGAAATTAATGGTGTCCTTAAAGCCTTCCATAACAAGCCATGTAGAGGACACTTCGCTTCAAAAATAACAACACAAGGTATTAACAACAGGGTATTATATGCCTACATTACACAAGGATGCAATATTACATGCAAGAAGATATGATAAGTGCCAAAGAATGGGAAGGCCTACCAAATCAGCTTTTGATAAATGGGGATTGGAATTTATTGGTCCGATTGATCCTAAGTCACAACAAAAATAATACACCCTGGTATGTACAAACTACCTCACCAAATGGACAGAATTGAAGGAATTACCAAATCAAAAGAGTGAAAAAGTTGCAAAATTTATGTATGACCATATCTTTACAAGATATGGAGTGCCAAGAGAGATTGTCACAGATCAAGGTACCCATTTCACTGTTCAAGTTATTGTTTATTTAGTTACAGAATATGGAATTAGGAATAGAAAGTCCACACCTTATCATGCACAATCTGATGGCCAAGCTGAAGTAACAAACAGAGAAATTGAGGCCATCTTGACAAAGACTATTGCACTGTATGGAAAGGAATAGTCAGAAAGACTTCCAGAGTTAGTTTGGGCATTCAATACCACATGGAAGAAAACAATTGGATTCACACCTTTTGAGATATTGTATGGTAAGACTATTGTCCTCCCTAATGAATTTAAGCATAAGACATTAAGAACTACATTGGAATTAGGCATAGATTTTTTTGAAGCACAGAGGCAAAGGGTTCTTTAACTCAATGAGTTAGATGAAATGAGGAGGAAAGTTGTTCATAATATAGAGGTGGTACAAAAAATGGATCAAGTGGCATGATAGGTTCATCAAATCAAGGTGATTCCAAGAAGGTGATTGGGAAATTATCTTTACTCCAAATACAAGGACCACATGGGAAAACATAGGATCTAAGGTGGCTAAGTTCATTTGAGATTGAGAAGATATTTTCCAATCAAGTTGTGAAAATAACCACCATTGATCCAGTAAGATTCAAACTACTGGTAAATGGTCATAGATTGAAGATGTACAAGAAGCCAACCAATGAGAATACCTTCATCCAACAATTCAGAGGAGGCCAAAGTAGGGTGGAAATGAGAACATCAGAATTGAGGAAAAAAATTGAACCTACCGGTTCATCTTATGATATTTTGGAGGAATGAGATCTTCAGTGGTGTTGGTTTATCCATTTTTTTAGATACCCCAGGGAGGAATAAAAGTGATGTGATCAACATTATAATGATCAATACCACCCACTAACATGTTTTATTTTATTAGTATTTATGTTTTGCAGGATTTGGAGTATTTGCAGCAACGAGTGCATAATCTCTTATGAAAGGAGGTGATGCAAAGACTTAAATGTCCACTTTTAGGAGCATGCAACCAAAGCCATGTTTTGCTTTATTTTTTATAGAACCTAATTATATGAAGATTCAAGAATCCAACTGTATGAACATGAAATATATGAAGATAATCAACACCGAAATAATTCAATCTTCCCTCTCCAGAAGTTAATTGGATTAATAATGGATCTCATTCTATACGGCATCACATGTAGCAAGACAACCTGTAACAATACTAATTGCAACCACATAATGTCTCAGCATGTAGCCTCATCCATACATCCAAGGGCATGAAATCCAGACATGACACATGTCACAATCATTTGGCGTACATTTTGAGTTAAGTGCACTTGATTTAATTTAATTGAGTATTAATAGAATAATTACATTTAATTAATATATGTGCATTGTTGTCAAATAAAATTTATCGTCCATAATGTCTCACCACCTTTTTATTTGTGACTTATCTCCCATGTCATTCCAACCATCACTTCACATGGGGGTATACCTAAATCCAAATTAATACTTCCCCTTTTGAGTTGCGTGCATACTTAGACTCAAATTACGAAAAGGTATAGAATTTGGTTCTTTCGTTCATTTACATTTTGCATTTTCAGTGTAAGAAGAGGAACCTCCTACTTCCTAGAATTCACAGAGTTGCAAAAATTTTCAATGGGGGAAATTTGATAAGGAATGATCTAATAGACCATTCACAGTTATAGAATCAGCCACAAATCCTTCAGTATTTTCATGATAATGGCTGGATGGATTATATTAATAAGTTTTAAGGATTCAATGAGTCAATTGTAAAAGAGTTTTCCAACAACTTAAGGGGTGGATAGGTAACGGTCAAAGGTTTGCAAGTTAAGGTCAATTGTGAAATACTGGATATAGTAACTGGTCTGCCAATAGAAGGAGAAATGTATCATGTGAAATCCAATCCTGAAGAAGCTCGAGTATAATTTGTAGATGAAGATGAAAAATTCATAAAAATAGACAAGGTACTATGTGTACTTCCTTAAAACCTTTATGGGAAGATGCTTCCAATTATGTCATAAAATATTTCATCTGTGAGGGTAGATACTCACGATTGAGTACCATCCATTTTAAGAATGGAAAACATGTGATTGTACCAAATTTCTTATATGAAATTTTAAAGAAGATGAGTAGAGAGTCACAGAGGGGAAGGTATTACCTTTCTCATCACTATCTTGTCACAATAGTTGTAAAGCATGCATTGGTAATTGAGTATCTTGCATTGAATTGGGGAGATTTAACAAGAGAAAAACATATTGATGACATGTTGGGGAAGGGTAAGAAGAAGAGAAAGAATTCGGCTATTTCTTGTATGCATCCACCTAAACCCTTAGTCCCAAAAAACTGTACTCCTATAGAAACCCCGGTTCCTACTGAATCCTCCCTACATTCTGAAACATCTTTCAATGAAGAAAAACCAATTCAAGAGCAAGGCCTTAGGCCCATATCTCCTGAAAAGTTCTAGTTGCAGAGGAATTGTTAAATATCTCAACCCCAAAATCCTCTTCCTCTAAGGGAAAAACAAAATCTTCCACCAAAGCCTCTGAACCATGTAGAAGATCCCATAGACACAAAACTAAAAATTCAAAAACTTCAAATTCTGGGCAAAATATTCAATTATCCCTAGATAGTGACGAGGAGAGGATAGATAGGAATTATGAAGCCATTCCAATGAAAGTTAAAAAGGAAACTTCCATAGTCAAAAATGTAGACATAATCATTGAGGAACATGCCAGGAAAGAAAAAGGAGGAAGAATTGAGTGAACAACCTAATAATGAGTGCTATACTAAATCAATTGAGGTTCAAAAAGAGGTTGTTCATGCTACGAAAACCCATATGCAGCATGAAGAAGAGGTGACAGTTGAAGAAATTGAATTTTTAACCAATGATCATAGAATCCCTGAGGAAATAGAGATTATTAGTATGCAACATGAAGAGGATTTGGTAACTAAGGGAAGCGAGGAGGCAACGACTACAATTATAGATGATAAAAAAGAGCATGAAGAAGTGTCATCAGAAACATACATGCAAATAAAACTAGTGCCATAGATACTGAAGCAAGTTTACCATTTGGTATATAAGATACAATTGAAAACATTGTCCAGAGCCTTGAGACAAAAATAGTTCAAGAATCTAGTCTGCCAATGCAGATAGATAACCACCCGATTGCTCCTATATCCTTAGAACCCGTGTCTCAACCATCCATCTTGCATCCACATGTTATCATATAAGAAGTCTTCAGATATCCCCTTAGGACAACCTATAATAGTATGGCAACACAAGGCTTAGTCACAAGGTTTGGCATTCCTCAAACCATTATCTCTGATAATGCAAAGGCCTTCCTTGGTGCTAAAATCACTTATTGGGCTCTAAGTCTGGGAATTTACCTAAAAACTTCTTCCAACTATTACCCTCAGGGCAACGGTCTGGTAGAATCAACAAACAAGAACCTGATCAGAATCATGAAGTGCACAATGAACATCAGCCAAAGATAGTGGCATACAAAGGTCCTGTGCGTGCTCTGGGTAGATAGAATCACAGTAAAAAAGGCAATATGAACTTCACCTTACAAGCTTGTCTATAGCAAGGAGGCTGCCCTTCCTTCGACACTAGAACTAAATTCATTGGCACTTGCCCAACAGATGGAATTTGAGGGCGCGGATCAGAGAGAAATCAGGATGGCAGAGCTGGTTCATCTTGAAGAGCTCAAAAACTCTGCCATGATCAAGCTAGAACAACATCAACAAGAAATAAAGAAATGGTTTGACAGAAAGGCTAGGCCTTAAGCTTTCAAAGTTGGGGACCTGGTTCTAAAATGGGATGATGACAGAGCTAAACTAGGACACCATTCAAAGTTTGATGCACTTTGGAGTGGCCCATACATCATCAAGTCCTACAAAGAAGCTAAATCTTTCGAGTTAACTCATCTGGATGGAAGAACACTGTAAATCCCAGTAAACAGGATCTATCTCAAACCCTTCCATTAGGTTTACTGCATCATGTTGTATATATTAAAGTAGTTTCAATTCCTCTAAGTGTGCTCCGCATACATTGTTTGTTTGTACATAGTTCTTTCCCCTCGCGTGCTTCCTACACACGCTCTTTTGTTACTTCCAGAATGCAGAGCTTCTCTCAACAGTTGTGAGATTCAGAACAAAGTGTAGATATGATTTTCAAGTGATTACATGGGAATTTTCATGATTGAACAAGCATACTCCATGCCCAATGGATGCTTTAGGCTACCGATCTCTTTCATCTAGCAGGCAGATGGCCTCGAAAGTCACCAAAACTGTTATCCAAATAGCTCTCCTAGTAATTTGGATAGCTTACATACACATCCTGATCCTATTCAAATTCTTCTACCTCATTCCATTTTTCCTTGCACACCTTTCTCCTACACGCCCGCTTTCTCTCCTTCCTCCTGCGCACGGGCCACCCATCTGTTTCCCTTTTGCACGCTTGCTTCTCACTCCCACACGTCACGCACACTTTCTTCTCACTCCCGCGCATCACACGCACTTTCATTCACCTCTTTCTGCTTTCCTCCTGCACCTCTTTCTTTCCCATGTGCCCTTGCACCTTCTCCCTTACACCCACACTACGCGTGTTTACCTTCTTTCTATTCAGCTTGGTGCATCTCCAAAGGTAATAATGGCTGTTGAATAGTCCAAGTGCATGTGGAAGATTCCACGTGTCAACCCGACACTCCTTTAAAGGAAAAATCCTGAGTGGGTTTCTAAATGAGCATGGAGCCTCCATGCGTCTGGTTTCATAAAAGGATAGGGTTGGGGTTGAATAGTCAAAGCATTGAGACAGGCCAGTGGAGGTTGCCAAGTGTCAGCATGGTGCTAATTCAAGAGAAAAATTGGGGGAGGGTTTCCAAACAAGCGTCAGGCTTCCGTGTGTCCCTGGTTAGATATATGACCCTGCCAAGTAAAAGAATTAGCCAAAAGGCATGAAGAGACTGAGCAAGCCACGGAAGCAACCACGTGTCAGTCTGGCGTAACACTAAAATCAAAATAAAATGGCTGCCCTCAGATATGCACTAGCACCCCACATGTCTGGTTTCAAAAGGGGGTCCCATTTTGGTAGTTGGTTCCCACCTTTTTATACGGACCTGATTCAAATTTCAAATGAGCATATCTTTTGACTCAGTGCTCAAAATCTGACAAATCTGGCACCGTTGGAAAGATCTCGGCCTCATCTATGCCTTGGAGATCTAAAACTTTAATTTTGGAGAGGTTAGGTGGGGAGAAAATGAAGAAACATCTTCATGCCATTAATACAGGATCTATTTTCCCCAACAACTAGATCAGATTTGATCTGATCTGCTGTTCCTCCTCCTTCGAGGCACCGAACAAGTAATTGATGCAGACATGATAGATTTGGGGCAGATTTACAGGAGGCATTAACGATGGTGGTTGAGCTTCGAATTAGTTTTCCCGCTTCTCTCTCTCCTTCTTCCCTCTGTGCTAAATCTATAAAGGAAGGGTCGGGGCTCATTGTAAAGGGTTGGACACTCTGGATCCTTATGCATGTTGCTAAGGACTCCATATTTTATGTATTTTGAGTAGCAGACCTCCATGTTTGGCTCTTGCATGTGGATATCAGCCTCCTTATCATTGTAACAGTTCTGTGCATTTTTGGAAGTAATAGAAGCATCGTTTTGTGACTATTCTCTGTCCTAACATGTTTGCATTCCTTCTTCTTGCCTCTTCTCTTGCATTGTGTATTGTTGTGCTATTTCAAGTCCCCTGCAGTTCCATACTTGGTTGTGTTCCACGAGAATGATCTGGTGAATGCGTATTTCACTGTGCTACTCGTGCCTAGCCTCCTTTCACACATTCCCTATCATTCTCACTCAAAATAGATAGTGTTCACCCCTCTTTTCTAGTGTTATCACCTTTTAGTGTAGTTTACTTCATGTTATCCTTCTTTCCTTGGTCCCTTGGCATTCTTAGCTTAGTTTCCCCTTTCAGCACTAGGAGTAGTAGTAGTAGTAGAAATAGATAGAGGAACTGGCCTTCTCTGGAGATCCATCCCAAGCTCCCAAGGTCCCACAACTTGGGGATGGTTCCATTGTGGTCTCAAACACCTCAGCCCTTTCAAGATCCGAGATGTGGGTGTATGTTTGAGCAACCAACAGTTTCTGGCACGCCCGGTGGGACAAACATTGAAAGCTCAAATTTCATATCTCTAAGTTCTGGTGTGTGAACTTAGTGTTTCAGCCTTAGGAGGCTCATTTCAAACACATCTGGTGACTCCCAACATTTTAAGATCTCTGTTTCAGTAGTCCTGAGTGCCTTTCATGAGAAGAGTGCACATAAGAAGAAGTGTAGTAGCTGAAGATTATTTTGAATACCTCCAGCTATCCTTGAGAAGAGTTCATTCTAGAAATATTATGCATGCATCTCTCTATCTCCAGTGTGCCATGCCCATTCAACTCCTCCTCAAAACACACAACTTGTGCACCCTGCAATGGTGAATCAACAACCTCCTCCATTAAGAAGCTTTGCAAACTTTGATGGAGGGAGTCCCTTACTCCTGGCCGTGTAACATGATATGCCAAATGGTGCACTCAAGAGTATTCCTTAGATTTATTGGTGAGAATCAAGTCACCCCTCAGGAGCATATCCAGGATGTAGCAAATGTGTGTTCACTCTATCTGATCACACATAATGATGTAGTAGTCAGGCTGCTTGCAGCCTCTTTCAAAGGTAAAGCACTTCAGTGGTATAGAGGCTTGAGACTTGGATCTATTAGCACCTGGGATGAGCTGGGAACAAATCTATGTAGTTATTTTGAAGACAAGTCAGATCACCTATCTTTGGTGGAGCAACTGACAACAACAAGGAGGGCACCCAATGAGCAGATGACTGATTTCAACATCAGATTTCAGAAGACTTGGGACAAAATTCCTCTTGTGGTAAGACCTACAGCCCAACATGCTTTCCTTTATTATCTAAAGGCGCTCAACAGTGACATTTCAGTTATGATCCAATCTATGGGAGGTAGGACCTTACCAGATGCTTATAGCATTGCAATAAGGATAGAAAATAGTCTCATTTAGGTGGGAAAATTAGCTCCTAAAATACCTATGTGATTGTTCCCAGAAATGTCACAAGCACCCCAACCTTCTATAGCCTCTATTCCTACTCCTGAGCAGAGCATGCAACCAGTTGCCTCAACATCCTATTCTCCATCACAACAAAAGGAAAATGAAGAAATGAAGGCCGTGATTAGAAATTTGTCAAACAAAATCATATCATTGGAAAAGCAACAGGTGCAAGCTTATAGAGGTAATTCCAATCAGGCGCATGGCCAAGGGAATCAGCCTTGGTGGAATCAATATGGAAATCAAAGATATGCACTCAACCAATAGAATGATAGGTGGTAGCCTAATGCACATCTACCCTTGCAAGTTGTCCCTCCCGCACCTTCTCTCCCAGCACCCAGTGGGAGCCAGGTGCTTGTTCCAGTTCAGAACAATTTGGCACAAGAGTGAGAATGGTGCTTCCCTTGCAAAATGCCTCATAGTCAATATCATTGTGCTAATGCTGTGCACACCCAAGCCTTCATGATTCAGAATGCTTCATCCAGTGAGCCCTCAACAAGCACCCATGAAGTAGATAATCCAGAAGGACAAGAAGTTCCTTCAGAGTCCAATTTGATGTTCTTTAGCGCAGAGGACTTTTGTGTAATCAACCAAGCTACAGAAGATAGAAACAAACCGCACACCCAAGTTGCGGACAACACAAGATACAAGAAAATAATATTAGAATCAGGCATGCACATCACAGTCCCAACAATACAAATAGATCTTCAAAACAAAAAATAATCATACATGACCTCTTGTAGTAAAAGCGTTCAAATACCTATGTAGGAGGTCCCGTGTAAAGATCCTTTTGAAGCAGTACGCGCCCCTCATTTGGTAGGCCAAGCCTCTGCCCCAGCTAAAATTCAGGCTTCCACACCTGAACAGTCAAGAAGGGATGTTGTTCCCTAAATGCATAAGGTGGGGGGGTTTGTGTTCAACATTGTTGACCAGATGAAGAAAATGAACATAAACGTCACAATGTGGGATGCCCTGACCATTCCATCTCAGCGGGATCTGTTGCATGAAGCTTTGACACAACTTCCACGCACTGACCCGGTTATGAAAAAGCCATGTGCTTCTGTCAAAATATGCTAAGAAGAGAAGAAACAAGTAAGTAAACTTTCTAAAACCCCACCCTTCTATATGTCCTTGATTATAGGAAAACACCTAGTGCATAACTGCTTGATTGACTTAGGCACTAGTACTTCTGTTATGCCTAAGAAGATAGCTGATGTCTTAGGTCTGAAATATAGCCCTTTGTCTAAAGGAGTCCTACAACTTGATGGCTCAATTGTAACCACCTTAGGAGTCATCAAGGATCTTGAGTTAACCCTCCATGCATGTTCAAGCCTGACAATTACTCAAGATGTGTCAATTATTGACCTGCCTCCTTTGTTTGCCCTATGTCTATCAAGAGAATTTACTGCTAAGGTGGGTGGTTACTTGTCTTCTGATTGGTCTCATATGTTACTCAAGACAAGGTATGGTACCCAGTTTACCATACAAGATGAGCCTATATTTTCTTATCATGTAGAGCCATATGTCCCATCCCCTCTCCAAGCCAATTGTCTTATCCAGGAAGAACAAGTTTCAGTTCCTGAAGAGCAGTCTCTTCCACCCTCTGTTCCAGACCTAGTGCTTGATGAATGGGCAGAGAGGCATAAAAAATTTGATCCCTATGCTAAATAACTGGAAGCCTATGAAACTGAGCTTGGTACTTATTGCATTCTAGAAGAAGATGTTACGCTTCCACGCGTGCTCATGGGAGACAAAGTTCAAACTGGTCTATGGAAGTTATATTTTGATGGATCTAGAAGCAGAAATGGTGTAGGAGTAGGAGTGGTTCTCATTTCCCCTAAAGATGAGAAATTATTCTTTGCGCATAGGTTGTAGTTTGCATGCTCTAACAATGTGGTAGAATATGAAGTGCTAGTGCATGGCTTGCTCATTGCTGAGAAGAAGAAAATTAAAGCACTGCAGATCTTTGGGGACATAGAATTGATCATCCACCAGGTCACCAACAAATTCTAGACAAAGAATAAGCTTCTTAAAGCTTATAAACATAGAGTTTGGGACCTACTTGAGAGCTTTGATGCCCTTAATCTGTAGGTAGTCCCGCAGAATGAACAAAGAGGCTGGCTAAATGGCCGCACTCGGTTCACAGTTTTCTCCTGCTGAGGAATTTGTCAAAGGAAACACTTAGCACATTAATATGGTAATCAGACCATCCATCTCAGACAATAACACCAGCTGGCAAGTGTTTGACAGTGATGCATAGATCATCCAGTTTATCCAGAATGAAGCTGAATTTTCATCAAGTATGCAAGCTAACTTGCATGACAGCTATGGTGACCAAGTAATACAGCTGAAGACAAATAAGTTGCCTAAAGGGCTGGTCACCTTAGAGAAAATTTCAGCCCTGATGATGAGTTCAAGGGTGAAGAAAGATACATGTGCGCCACGCAAGAGGATTGCTCCTCCATTACTATTATGTGTGGAAAAGAGATGCTGCTCAGTAGGACTTATGCGCATGAAGAAAAATAGGCCTTCATCTCTCTCTGTCAAAAATATAGTGACATTTTCTCATGGGAGTATGAAGACCTCAAAGGTTTTGATCCAAGTGTTGCTCAACACTCCATTGACCTTGATCCTGGTATAAAGCCTGTCAGACAGAAGCAACGACCAGTCAATCCAAAGATAGAGCCCCTCATGAGAAAGGAGTTATCCAAACTCATTGAGGCAAAGATTATCTTTCCCATCAAATATTCCACCTGGGTCACGAATCTGGTTCCAGTGCACAAGAAAAATGGTGAAATCAGACTCTGTGTTGATTTCAGAGATTTGAATAAGGCATCTCTAAAGGATCATTATCCTTTGCCTTCAATGGAGAAAATTCTGCAGACCATAGCTGACACATAGACATTCTCCATGCTAGATGGGTATTCGGGTTTCAACCAGATCTTGGTCAAGGAAGAGGATCAATTCAAAACAACATTTACAACCAAGTGGGGAACATATGCATACTAGAAAATGCCCTTTGGTCTGTCAAATGCGGGTGCAACATTTCAGTGTGCCATGGATATTTCCTTCAAAGGTTACATCAATGAGTTCATCTTGGTTTACCTTGATGATATAACTATCTTCTCAAAGAAGAGCGTGGATCACATGGCACACCTGGAAAAGGTCTTTGAGAGATGCAAAGAATTTGGGGTATCTCTTAACCCCAAGAAGTGTAATTTTGTGGTGGCTCAGGGCAAGCTCTTGGGCCATGTGGTTTCGAAAGATGGTATCGCGATTGATCCTGAGCATGTTTCATCCATCCTATCCCTTTCCCTATAGATGCACAAAAAGGCCTTACAATCCTTCCTTGGCAAGATTAAATTTTTTAGGCACTTTATCCCTAAATTTGTGGGACTGGTTCGGCCCATCACCCTCATGTTCAAAAATAACATAGCCTTCAGATGGACAACAGAAGGAAGAGAAATCTTCAACAAGATCAAGAAAGAGATTTCTTGTGCACCAACACTCATCAATCCAGATTACTCAAAGGATTTCATCCTTTATGCTTATGGTGCTGATGCAAGCATTGCTGTTGTCCTAACATAGGAAAACAAACAAGGGCTGGAACAACTAGTGGCCTTCTTCAGCCAGATGCTGAAGGATTATGAATTGAAATACAGTCACACAGAGAAGAAGGTCTTCGCCATCATGCGCACGCTCAAGAAATTCAAGAGCATGCTCACCACAAATCATATCAAGGTGTTAGTCTCCCACTCATCTATCAGAGACTTCATCATGGGAGCATAAATCAGTGAGAAGAGAGCACAATGGGTGACAAAAATCATGGAATATGATGTGACTATTCAGGCCACAAAGCTGGTAAGAGGTAATAAACTCTGCAAGCATATTGCTTAGGATGAGCAGAGTGAACCCGAGGCTTCATTATTTCTGGATGAAGACCTCCTGCGTTTAGAACATGAACAGAATATAGACCCCAGCACGCGTGACTAGATGAAGGACATGATCACATTCCTTTCTGAGGGTGCGTACCCTCCCAGTTTGAAAAAAGTAAAGAGAAGGCATATGAGGTTGTAATCTATCCCTTATGTTTTGATTGATGGAATTTTCTTCAAAAGAAATCTAGATGGTGTGCTGTTAAGATGTATCAATGGCGCACAGACTGAAAAGTGTTAGTAGAATTTCATGATGGATTCTCTGGTGGACACTTCTCTACCAAAACTACAACAATGAAGATCATAATGGAAGGTATCTTTTGGCCTATCCTATTTGCAGATGCACATAGGTGGGTCAAAAAATGCAAGGAGTGTGCTTTCTTTGTAGGAAAGAAAAGATTGGCAGTGCTTCCCCTCCAACCAATCCAAGTGGATCAGCCTTTTGCGCAATGGGGTCTTGACTTCATAGGCATGATCAATCCACCTTCAAGTGCTAGACATAAATGGGTGCTGATAGCTACAGATTACTTCACCAGATGGACAGAAGTTGTCACGCTTAAGGAATCAACTAAGGTAGTCATCCTTGACTTTCTCAAAGGTTTAGTCACAAGGTTTGGTGTTCCTCAAACCATTATCTCTGATAATGCAAAGGCCTTCCTTGGTGCTAAAATCACTGATTGGGCTCTAAGTCTGGTCATTTACCTGAAAACCTCTTCCAACTATTACCCTCAGGGAAATGGTCTAGCAGAATCAACAAACAAGAACCTGATCAGAATCATGAAGCACACAATGAACATCAGCCAAAGACAGTGGCATACGAAGGTCTTGCATGTGCTCTGGGTAGATAGAATCAAAGTAAAAAAAGGTAATAGGAACTTCACCTTACAAGCTTGTCTATGGCAAGGAGGTTGCCCTTCCTTTGACACTAGAACTAAATTCATTGGTGCTTGCCTAGCAGCTAGAATTTGAGGGCATGGATTAGAGAGAAATCAGGATGGCAGAGCTGGTTCATCTTGAAGAGCTCAGAAACTCTTCCATGATCAAGCTAGAATAACATCAACAAGCAACAAAGAAATGGTTTGACAGAAAGGCTAGGCCTCAAGATTTCAAAGTTGGGGACCTGGTTCTAAAATGGGATGCTGACAGAGCTAAACCAGGGTGCCATTCAAATTTTGATGCACTTTGGAGTGGCCCATACATCATCAAGTCCTGCAAAGAAGCTAACTCTTTTGAGTTAACTCATCCAGATGGAAGTGCATTGCAAATCCCAGTAAACAAGATCTATCTCAAACCCTTCCATTAGGTTTGTTACATCATGTTGTATATATTAAAGTAGTTTCAATTCCTCCAAGTGTGCTCCACGCACATTGTTTGTTTGTACATAGTTCTTTCCCCTCGCATGCTTCTTGCACGTGCTCTTTTGTTACTTCCAGAATGTAGAGCTTCTCTCAGTAGTTGTGAGATTCAGAATAGAGTGCAGATATGATTTTCAAGTGATTACAAGGGCATTTTCATGATTTAACAAGTAGACTCCATGCCCAATGGATGCTTTAGGATACTGATCTCATTTATCTAGTAGGTAGATGGCCTCAAAATTCACCAAAACTGTTATCCAAATAGCTCTCCTAGCAATTTGGATAACTTGCATACACATCCTGCTCCCCTTCACATTCTTCTATCTCCTTCCATTTTCCCTTGCATGTCTTCCTCCTGCACGCCCACTTTCTCTCCTTCCTCTTGCGCTCATGCCACCCATCTGTTTCCATTTCACACACTTTCTTCTCATTCCCATGCATCACGCACATTTTCATTCACCTCTTTCTAAAGGGGTGCCTCTTTCTTCCGCATGCACCCTTGCTCCTTCTCCCTTAATGCCCACACTCCGCATGTTCACCTTCTTTCTAGTCATCTTGGTGCATCTCCAAAGGTAAGAAAATGAGCCATTGAAACATGTTCATGGGCCCAAAAAGGTAAGAGTGGTCCAAGTGCCTGGAAGATTCCACGTGTCAACCTGACTCTCCTTCAAAGGAAAAATCCTGAGCGGGTTTCTAAATGAGCACGGAGCCTCCACGTGTCTGGTTTCATAAAAGGACAGGGTCGGGGTTGAATAGTCAAAGCATTGAGACAGGCCAGCGGAGGTTACCAAGTGTTAGCATGACGGTAATTAAAAAGAAAAATTGGGAGAGGGTTTCTAAACAAGCACCAGTTTATCGCGTGTCCCCAGTTAGATATATGACCTTGCCAAGCAAAAGACTTAGAAAAAAGGCATGAAGAGACTGAGCAAGCCACGGAAGTAGCCACATGTTATCTCGACGTAACTTCAAAATCAAAATACAATGGCTTCCCTCAGATATGTGCTAGCCCCCCACATGTCCAGTTTTAAAAGGGGCCCCGTTTTGGTAGCTGGTTCCCACATTTTTGTACGGACCTGATTCAAATTTCAAATGAGCATATATTTTGACTCAGTGCTCAAAATCTGACAAATATGGCACCATTTGAAAAATCTCGGCCTCATCTACGCCTTGGAGATCTGAAACTTTAATTTTGGAGAGGTTAGGTTGGGATAAAATGAATAAACGTCTTTGTACCATTAATACAAGATCTATTTTCCCCAACAACCAGATCAGATTTGATCTGATCCGCTGTTCCTCCTCCTTTGAGGTGCCAAACAAGTAATTGATGCAGACATGACATATTTGGGGTGGATTTGCAGGAGGCATTAACAATGGTGGTTGAGCTTCGAATTAGTTTTCCCACTTCTCTCTCTCCTTCTTCCCTCTATGATGAATCTATAAAGGATAGGGTCGAGGCTCATTGTAAAGGGTTGGACACTCTGGATCCTTACACATGTTGCTAAGGACTCCATATTTTCTGTATTTTGAGTAGCAGACCTCCATGTTTGGCTCTTGCATGTGGATATCAGCCTCCTTATCATTGTAACAGTTCTGTGCATTTTTGGAAGTAATAGAAGCATCATTTTGTGACTATTATCTATCCTAACATGTTTACATTCCTTCTTCTTGCCTCTTCTCTTACATTGTGTATTGTTGTGCTATTTCAAGTCCCCTGTAGTTCCATACTTGGTTGTGTTCCACGAGAACGATCAGGTGAATGCGTATTTTGCTGTGCTACTCATGCCTAGCCTCCTTTCACACATTCCCTATCATTCTCACTCAGAACAGATAGTGTTCACCCCTCTTTTCTAGTGCTATCACCTTTTAGTGTAGTTTACTTCATGTTATCCTTCTTTCCCTGGTCCCTTGGCATTCTTAGCTTAGTTTCCCCTTTCAGCACTAGGAGTAACAGTAGTAGTAGAAATAGATAGAGGAACCGGCCTTCTCCGGAGATCCGTCCCAAGCTCGCAAGGTCCCACAACTTGGGGATGGTTCCATTGTGGTCTCAAACACCTCAGCCTTTTCGAGATCCGAGACGTGGGTACACGTTTGAGCAACCAACAATAACTAAGGGAAGTGAGGAGGCAACGACTGTAGTTGTAGATGATAAAAAAGAGCATGAAGAAGTGTCATCAGAAATATACATGCAACTCAAACCAGTGCTATGGATACTGAAGAAAGTTTACCATTTGGTATATAAGATACAATTGACAACATTGTCTAGAGCCTTGAGACAAAAATAGTTCAAGAATCTAGTCTGCCAATGCATATAGATAACCTCTTGATTGATCCTATATCCTCAAAACTTGTGTCTCAACCATCCAGCCTATAGCCACATGTTATCATACAAGAAGTCTTCAGAGATCCCCTTAGGCCAACATATAATAGTATGGAAACAGAAACCAATTCGGATTATTGGGTGCATAAGTTTGAGAACTATTATAATAAAATACAAAGAAGATGGGAAAGAGAAAAGGAAGAATTACTCTTCCATCACCAACAAGATTTGGAAGAAAAGGATAGGTAGCTAAGGGAACAATACAATAAAATTGCACGGTTGAAAAGAAAAAAGAAGAAAGAGTATAAGTAACAAATGAAATTTTTATGTGTGGACGACCATCAAATGTTTATTGTATTCTTACAAGAAAAGACGTTATAGTTGAAATACACTTGTATCAATAGTGATATTCCATTTGACATTAGTGGAGTAAGGTAATTTCTCAGAATATATCTCAAGATACGTCATGAAATTCAATTACTTATTTGTGAACTCTATATGTAAAAATATTCTTTGGAATATGATAGACACTAGATCCCTATTTTTTACAGAGGGGATGTTCAGATTTGGGCATTGTGCTCGTATTTAAATAATGAGCTCTATATGGAAAAATAGATGGTTGAATACAAACAATTTTTCAAAGAGAAACCATTAATGATTAGGGAAGAGGCAAACAATACAAAGGCTATGATTGAAGAGTATGGAAAATTCATGAAAGAACATAAAATCAAATAGAGGGTATACAAGATGCGAGAAGAAGTCCATGATGAGGCTAGAGATCACATTAAGTATAATGGAGCAGAAACAATATAGGCATGCAGAAGGAGATGGGTAGAAATACCACCGGAGTTGAAGAGAAAATAAGTGCATTCATACCCAAACATTATCCCAATTCTCCAGGAAATCGATCCATATATTTAGGTAGTAAAGGGATGTGGAAAAACTTGGTTCTAAATTGGATACTATCCACCTATTTTCCACTATCCAATACCTCATTGTTCTGGGGATTGAGAACTCAACAAGGAAGTGAAAAAAGGATAATGGAACGCTACAGGAGGAATGTGGGTTACTTATTTACCAAACCTAAGGGAACATCCATGCAAATTGACTTTAGGAAACTATGCAACATCATCTACGTAGACCCTAAGAAAGAAAAAGATAAATAAGGAAAGATTGAATGAGGTCATTAAAGAAATGAAGTCTAGGGGTGTGATGAGACCCTTTAAATACTATTTTAATTATCTCATCTGCTATAGTTTTTCATGTTTTGTATACCCTTGCAATTTTTAATTCTGGTCATCCTGTCAGGCATTCCCACTTGAACTTAAGTTTATGGCACTTATATATTAATTAGTAGAACTATTAGTAAGTTTATTTTCATGGATTTTGAATGTGCATTTTTATCTCTTTAATGCAATGAATGATTATTATTACTTTATTTTAATTTCATACTTTATGCAAGGAGTTTTTATGTATTTTCATTAACATGCAGCCGAAGAAAATTTGTCACAAACCAAGGAGTACTCGTCTGCAGCAACTGACATGAAACAATCGGGACTTGTCTATAGCAAGACACCTACAGCCAAACAAAAACATGCACATATACAAAGCCATGATTGTGGGAACATGATAAAAAGAATGCTTTACCTAAGTTTCCACATGCTAGTAAAGAAGTATTTATGACAACAAGAGTGGATCTCACACCAATGCCTAATTATTCTCTTCAACTACCACTTGGAACTAGTTGATTTAATTTCAGAACTGATTGTTTGAATAAAGAGTAAGTTATGTTGATGTATTAGAACACCTTTCTTCAGTTTTTATTACACGCATATGAATCTACATATTTTTTGGGAGTGATTTGGTACTTAATCAAAATGTAACTACTAGTTGAAAGTTTCTCTTCACATCTTTGCTGAATATAAAGAGAATGATAAGACTGTAGTAGATATCGATCCATAGGAAGGAAATTGTTGTAAGTTGTATTATGTAATCTTCATATTGATGAATAAAAATATGAGTTCTATTATTTTGTTGTAAACACAATCCTTAGGAAGGGATAACACCTAAGGTAGGGCCCACTTGTGGTTCGTTAAACTCATTTCCTTTTTCTTTGTTGTTTTAAGTTCTGTGCATGAGTAGATTAGAGTTGTAGAAAATCATTTCTCTACTTATGAATCTTTTTTACCTTTTTTATTCATTAGTTGTAGTATCTATTTTTATTTGCAACCTAGTTTAGTTCCAGTATTATATTTTCTAGTTATTGTGACAAAAATCCTTTAGTTATATCTCTTGAACACTTGTAACTGTGTATACAACACTGATAGTTTTGAAAGTTTACATCCCTAGGTTTGATGAATACATGATTGTGGATTAGTGAACATCATACTAAAATATACTAGTTAATTTGTACTACCATTTTTGGCACCATTGATGGGGACCCTGCCAAGTTATAAGTCCATTGAAGAGGTTTTTTCATTATTAGAAGTAGTCTAGGTTCTAGGAATTTACCTTAGTGTTTAAATCCCCCAACTAATTATTGTTGAATAAGTTCAGTAGTATATGTATGCACCATCCAAGGAATGCACATGGTAGAATTTTACATAATAATAAAATAGCACAAATATCCTCATTTATCTCTGAAGATTCTGAAGAAGAAATCTTTGGACTAGGTTTTCTTTTTGAAGACAATCCTCCAAGTGACAATTTTGTAGCTGGTCATGAGGAGCTAGGAATGACAGAAGAAGTAGATCAAAATGATCCAAATGGGGTAACTAATTTTGAGTTCCCCATCACTGACAACAATGTACCTAATGGGATGAACAATATTTCTCCATTAGCCTTGCCAAATTTCCATGGAGCTATGTTAGAAGATCCGGATACCTTTCTCTTTTAGTTTGATGTTTTGTGTAGGAGCTATGATTATACCATTGATGCACATAAGTTAAAATTGTTTCTTACAACACTCAAATATGATTCTTTAAGGTGGTTCATGGGATTGATAAGGAATTTTGTTACTACGTGGGTATAGATGAAGGATAAATTCCTCAATAAGTATCAAGAATATTGCAGACCAAGTAGAAGAGGAGGCGATGGAATCTACAAAATGTAACAAAAAGAGGATGAACCATTAGAAGATTATTTGGAATGGTTCCTGTTCTGTGTTCAGAAGTAAAAACATACCACTGATATACCACCTGGATTCCTCAAACTACTCTTTTTAAAGGGTCTCAATGATGAAGACATGGATGCCTTGGACCTGATATGAGCAAGAGATATTTCAAAGGCTAGTTTTGAAGACATCTGTGATGCCTGTAAAAACTAGTCAAGAGATACTATGAAGAGAATAAGGAATGTAAGATCAAGAGGTGGATTATCTACCAAATCAATGGGGGACATATCTAAGTCTTAGATTGTGAGAATGTTCAAAAATGAAGCAAGAGATTGTTAATGACAAGGCTAATCGATTGGATGCTCTACATGCCAAAAAAAGAAGGAAGATGCAGAAGCATGACTCATAGAGTAATACCATTCTTGTAGAAGGAAGAAATCAAACTAGAAATGTAGAGAATTTGAAAGCATTTCTCAAGAAAGAGAGGATTCACCTGATTTCAAAATGTTGGAGATAGAGGATGGGAAAGTTTTCTATGTTTCTCAAATGAAACCATGACCACCAAGGCAAGGAGGTATGACACAAAACCCTATGCATTCATTTCAAAATTGGTGTAATAATTCATATATACAGCCCCCACCTTGGGATAACCCTCAAGGTTGGGCCCCATATCCTAACCAATACCAACAACAGTGGTAACCTCCATACCAAGGCCAACCACAACAACAATGGAAATACCTCCCCAATCATCAAAACATCCATGGAGGGGACAACAATGGAATAACACACCTCCTAATTACTAGAAAAAAGATCAAGAACCTTCTTATTAGTAGCTACAAAAAGCTCTGATTCCTAATCCCTATTCAGGATCTCAACCAAAAGCTACACAACTACCTACTCAACCAATGCCTAATCCTAATAATAAAGCTACTCAACCAACCTATTCCACTGAACCAGCTCAATACCCTACTTACTATGTTGATATCAACAATATCCATATTTTCTCAGGAAGAGAACTTCCTTCACCAACTGGACCAACCATTACTAAAATTATAGAGGTACCACAATTTCAGCATGATGACCCGCAACGAGAACATAAGACGCTGCAGGGTGATCTGCAACAACCTACCCAAAAATATATCAAATGTAAAACATAGGAAAATGAGCCACCATCTACTGAAAGGTTACAAGATAAAAATACTGACCTCAGACCATAATATGATTCTAACTTTGCTAGTCATCTTAAGGATATTTGTGTGAAGATACCATTGATACAATCTATCAAGGATGTGCCTATCAAGGACCTATGCATTAAGAAGCTAGGAAGAAAAAGGAAAGACCCATCTACTATACAAATCATTGGGAAATTAACATATATTATTCTTGGGAACTCAATTCTACCCAAGTATATTGATCCAAGAAGCCCTCTAGTGAATGCCATAATCAATGTTACAGTGATCAAGAACACACTGATTGATCTAGGAGCAACAATAAATGTGATGAAAAAATAAATCATGGATGATTTGAAAATGAAAGAATTAATAACAACAACTATAGTATTGTATCTTGTAGACATATCCACAGTAAATCTTGAAGGAGTTTTAGAGGATTTTTTAGTAGTGGTAGACTCCTGGGAGTACCCTGCTTACTTCATTGTTCTACAACCAAAAGTAGGCTTAGGAGGATATTCTATTATCCTTCGAAGACCATGGTTAGTAATTGTTGATGAATTCATTAGATTCAGATATGGAAATATGATCATCCCCAACGTAAGTGGCACCAAAAATCTTATTCTCTACCCCCTATATAGTCATTTAATGAAGAAGATCAAACTGTTTGTGTGGACGAACTAGAAGAAGATAAGAATTTAGTTCAACAGCTCACAATGGTGGAGAAATCATGTATAATAGAAGGATATGAGGAGGATGTTTTTCTTTCAAATTTTATGCATAAAAGCTATGGGAAAAATGAAAAAGAAGATGGTAAGGAATGCATAACCTGCCTTGAAAATCAAATCTTTCCTCAACAAAATACTAAAAATTTTCTAGGTAAGAACCGCATCCTACACCGACTTCTTCCACATGATTGTATCTTGAACTCTGTAAGCAGTATCATATAATCCATGAATGATCTGTCTAAACAAGTAGATATTACACCTTGCAAGCCAATCAATGTGAAGAAAACATTAAGAATGCAACAGGAGCAGTTGTTAGTTACACTTATGAAAAAGCACATGATGAAATTTACATGGGATTATAGAGACATGCATGGAATCCATCCTAAAATTTTTACTCATAAGATATACATGAAGGAAATTTGCAAGACAATAAGGCATCTATAAAGGAGAATGAGGCCAACAGTAAGGGACATAGTGAAGGAGGAATTAAATACACTGTTGGATGCTGGATTCATATATCCAATCTTAAACAGTCAATGGGTGTCACCCCTCATTATTGTACCCAAAAAGAATGGTAAATTGAGGTTTTGCATGGATTATAAGGAGCTAAACACAATAATGACAAATGATCATTTCTTGCTTCCCTTCATTGATCAGGTACTTGACACTCTTGCTGGCAACAAGTATTTCTCTTTTCTAGATGGCTATAGTGGCTACAATAAAATACAGATTGTTCCAGAGGATTAGGACAAAATTACATTCACATGTCCATGGGGAACATTTTCTTACTCAGTTCTTCCATTCGGACTTTGCAATGCACTTGCCACATTTCAAAGTGTAGTACTTAACATCTTCTCATATCTAATCAATGACTGCATGGGGGTATACATGGATGAATTTACAGTCCATGACATCACTTTTGATTAAGTAATGAAGAACTTAGACAAATTTATCAAGAGATGTAAGGAGCATAACCTGTCCTTAAGCAATGAAAAATGTTATATGACGATGTCTGAAGGGATAGTGTTAGGTCATTACCTTTCATTTTCTGGGATCCAAGTAGATCCAACAAAAATATCAGTAATTATAAATTTTCCAACACCCAAAAATCAAATGGATGTAAGGAGCCTCTTGGGCCATGTTGGGTATTACCAAAGATTCATCTAGGATTTTAGAAAAACTGCATCACTATTTTTTGGTTTATTAGGAAAGGATGCTGCATTTGTATGGACGGAAAAATGTGAAGCCACGTTTCAAGCATTGAAATAAATGTTGACCTCTACACCCGTGCTGAGAGGGCCAAATTGGAGTTTTCCATTTCATATACATGTAGATGCTTCAGATCATGCAATTGGAGCTTTTCTAGGCTAGAAATATGGGATAATCAATTATGCCATCTATTATGTGAGTAAGAACCTACAACATGCTGAAATTAACTATATGGTCACTGAGAAGGAATTCTTAGCCATTGTATATGCCGTCAACAAGTTTAGGAACTATATCATGGGATATTCAATTTTTATCCATACAAATCATGTTGCCATTAAATTTTTGATAAGCCTTGGAAAGACAATGTTGGAGTAGACTTTCTCTCAAGAATGGAAAACACTAATGAGGAAGCAATTGTGTATGATTTTTTCCAAGATGAGCACTTGTTTTCCATTTCCACCAAGACACCCTGGTATTCTGATATAGCCAAATATTTGGTTTCAGGTAAGAGACCTCCACACTATCTATATTCTGAAAAGAAACATATTGTAGAGAAAAGTGTGAATTTCTCTTTGATAGTTGGTTTCCTATTCCACACAAGGCAGGATAATGTTATGAAAGGATGTATTGATGATGAGGAAATTTATGATGTCCTCAAAGAATTCCATAGTTAGCCATGTAGAGGACACTTCGCTGCAAAAATAACAACTCAAATGGTATTAACAATGTATTATATGCCTACATTGTACAAGGATGCAAAATTATATGCAAGAAGATGTGATAAGTGCCAAAGAATGGGAAGGCCTACCAAATAAGATGAAATGTCATTGTAGCGTTGGATAGTATTACAATATTTTGATAAATGGGGATTGTAATTTATTGGTCCCATTGATCCCAAGTCTCAAAAAAAAAAAAAAAATACACCCTGGTATGCATAGACTACCTCACCAAATGGACAGAAGTGAAGACATTACCAAATGAAAAGAGTGAAAAATTTACAAAATTCATGTATGGCCATATCTTTACAAGATATGGAGTGCCAAGAGAGATTGTAAAAAATCAAGGTACCCACTTCATTGCTGAATTTATTGTTGATTTAGCTGTAAAACATTAAATCAGGC
Organism: Taxus chinensis; assembly: GCA_019776745.2. Classification (NCBI taxonomy): domain Eukaryota; kingdom Viridiplantae; phylum Streptophyta; class Pinopsida; order Cupressales; family Taxaceae; genus Taxus; species Taxus chinensis. The sequence continues at coordinate 60,871,376 of CM034156.1, read as the reverse complement.
ACAGAAATTCCACACCTTATCATCCACAATCCAATGGCCAAGCTGAAGTAACAAAAAGAGAAATTGAAGCCATATTGACAAAGACTATTACGCTACATATAAAGGATTGGTGAAAAAGAATTCCAGAGGCATTTTGTGCATTCAGTACCACACGGAAGATAATAACTAGATTCACACCTTTTGAGCTATTATATGGTAAGACTATTGTCCTCCCTATTGAATTTGAGCATAAGCCATTAAGAAATACATTAGAATTAGGCATAGATTTATCTGAAGCATAGAGGAAAAGGTTTCTTCAACTCAATGAGTTGGATGAAATAAGGAGGCAAGTTGTTCATAATATAAAGATGGTATAAAAAGGATCAAGTGGCATGACAGGTTCATCAAAACAACGCAATTCCAAGAAGGTGATTAGGCACTTGTCTTTGACTCCAAACACAAGGACCACATGGGAAAACTTAGGAAAAGGTGGTTAGGTCCATATGATATTTTTCGAGTGGAAGAAATATAACTCAAGGTTGAAAGCATGTAAATTTTGGTCATGCTGGAGCACGCGGAAGTATAGAAGAACAAGGCGTGCCCAGGAATAGGTTGAAAATAGAACTTAGCCACTTTTGCAATTAAGGATATTTTTGGGACATGGAGTGTGGGGCATGCAAATGTATGGCAACTTGTAGGCTATGCAAGGCTATTTTAGGTAAGCGGAAGATCGATCGACATGCATAGTTTTGAGCTAATTCTAAGATCTATATTAAGAGTTAACTATAGGAGATCTATTATTATCACTTGCATGATTTTGTATTTCTTATGTAAGGGAACATGGCTATTATTAATATGTTACCTATTTTGGAAGGTGCATGGGTAGTGAAGGGAAAGTCCCCACCCCTATAAATATGTATTGATTTGCACGTTTTAGGGATTTGATGTTTTGTAGAGTTATGCTGGTGGTTTATACATGTGTATGACTCATGGTGACATTAATATGATGTACGAAGATTATGTGTTTTAGATTATTTAATATAATGGATCTCATTGGCTAGATATTGGTGTTAGATGTAACTGAACATGGATCTTTTATGGTAAAACTGATTATAGTAATTGCTTAGTTATTCCTTCATATGGTTTAAATCTAGATCTGGCTTACACATTGTGGTTTAATTGATTATCTGTTATGGATATGAAATATACTTGTAATCATGCTAACATCTTGAACAAGCTTCTCTAAAGAGGGACTTGGTACTCTTTCTCGCTTTGGGTGAGCGCTTGGTTTAGGATGAGTGATGTATCAATGCACCTTGGGCTATTTGCAGTGAATTCTAGGCTACATTAAGATTGAGAAGATATTTTCCAATGAAGATGTGAAAATCACCACCATTAATCCTATAAGATTCAAACTACTAGTAAATGGTGATAGATTGAAGCTGTACAAGAATCCATCTGATAAGAATGCCTTCATCCAAAATTCAGAGGAGGCCAAAGTAGGATAGAAATGAGAACATCATAATTGAGGAAAAGAGTTAAACTTGTTGGGTTCATCTTCTGATATTTTGGACAAATGAGATCTTCAGTGGCCTTGGTTTATCTAGCTTCCCGGATACCCCTGGGAGGAATAAAGGTGATGTCATCAGCCTTTATGGTGATCAAAACCACCCCACTAACATGTTTTATTTTATTAGTATTTCTATTTTGTAAGATTTAGAGTATTTGCATAAAGGAGTGCATAATTTTTGATGAAAGGAGGTGATGCAAAGACTAAAACATCCACTTGTAGTAGCATGCAGCCAAAGCCCTATTGTTTTTTTAACAGAACCTGATTATATGAATATTTAAGAATCTAAATGTATGAACAAGAAATATATGAAGATAATCAACACCGGAATAATTCAATCTTCCCCATCCGAGAATTAATTGGATTAATTATGGAGCTCATTCTATATGACATCACATGCAACAACACAACCTACTGTAATAATACTTACAACCACACAATGTCTTAGTATGAAACCTCATACATGTATCTAAGGGCATGGACTCCAAGCACAACACATGTCATAATCATTCGACATACATCTTGAGTTAATTGCACTCGATTTCCTTTAATTGAGTATCGATAGAATAAGTATATTTAATTAATATATGTGGCCTATTGTCAAATAAAATTTACCGTCCATAATTTCTCACCGCATTTTTATTCATGATTTGTATCCCACATCATTCCATGCCATCACTTCACATCGGGGTATGCCTAAATCTAAATTAATAATTCCCTTTTCAAGCTACATGCATACTTAGACTCAAATTTCAAAAAGGAAGATCATTTGGTTCTTCCATTCATTTGCATTTTTCTTTTTCAGTGTCAGAAGAGGAACCTCATGCTTTGCAAAATTAACAAATTTACAAAAATTTGCAATGGGGGAGATTTGATAAGGAATGAGCGAACAAACCATTTGTAGTTACATAATCAACCATAAATCCTTTAGTATTTTCACAATAATGGCTAGATGGATCATATCAATAATTTTCAAGGCTTCAACGAGTCAATTATAACAATGTTTTCCGACACCTTCAGGGATGGACAAGAAAAATCAAAGGTTTGCAAGTTAAGGTCAATGAAGAAATACTAGCTGCTGTAACTAGTCTGCCAGCAGAAGGAGAAAATCCAATCCTAAAGAAGCTCAAGCAAAATTTACAGAAAAATATGACAAATTCATAACACATAGATAAGGTACTCTACGTACTTCCTTAAAACCTTTATGGGAAGATTCTTCCAATTTTTTCATAAAATATTTCTCTTGTGAGGGTATATTCTAACGATTGAATATTGTTCATTTTAAGCTATTAAATCATTTGAAGAACGGAAAATATATGAATATACCAAATTTCTTAGATGAAAGTTTAAAGAAGATGAGAGAAGTGTCACAGAGGGGAAGGTCTTCCCTTTCTCATCATTGTCTTGTCACTCTAGTTATAAAGCATGCATTGGTGACTGAGCATTCTGCATTGAATTGGGGATATTTCACAAGAGTAAAACATATTGATGACCTTCTTGGGAAGGGTAAAAAGAAGAGAAAGAATTGAGCTAGTTATTCTATGCCTCCACATGAACCCTTAGTCTCAGAAAACCCTACTCCTACAGAAACCCTAGTTCCTATTGAAGCTTCCCTACCTTCTAAAACACTTTTTAATGAAGAAACACCAACTCTAGAGCAAGGCCCTAGGCCCATATCTCTTGAAATATTTTTGGTTGCAGAGACATTGTTAAATATCTCAACCCCAGAATCCTCTTCCATTAAGAGAAAGCTTAAATCTTCCACAAAATCCTTTGAGCCATGAAGAAGATCCCATAGAATCAAAACTAAAAATTAAAAAAACTTCAAAGTTTGGGAAAAATATTCAAATATCACTAGAAAATGACGAGGAGAGGATAGATAGGAATGATGACGCAATTCTAATGAAAGTTGAAAAGGAAGCTCCCATAGTCACAAATGAAGACATAATCATGAAGGAACAAACTAGTGAAATCGAAAAGAAAAAGGAGGAAGAATTTGGTGAACAACCTAATAATGAGTTCCATACTAAACCAATTGAGGTTTAAACAGAGGGTTTTAATGCTGGGGAAACCCATATATAGCATGAAGAAGAGGTGATAGTTGAAGAAATTTAAGTTTTAACCAATGATCATAGAAGCCCCGAGGAAACAAATATTGTTAGTATACAACATGAAGAGGATTTGGTAACTAAGGGAAGTGAAGAGAAAGAAACTTCAGCTGTATAAGATGAAAAACAACAAGAAGAAGTGTCATAAAAAACAATACATGCAACCCAAACCAGTGCCATATATACTGAAGCAATTTTACCATTTGGTATAGAAGATACAATTAACAACATTGTCTAAAGCCTTGAGATAGAAAATTTTCAAGAATCTAGTCAACCAATGCAGATAGATAACCCCTCAATTATTCCTATATCCTCAGAACCTGTGTCTCAACCATAAAACTGACAGTCACAACTTATCATACAAGAAGTCTTCAGAGAGCCCCCTAGGTCATCCTGTAACAATATGGCAACACAAACCAGTTTGAAATATAGGGTGTAGAATTTTGAGAACTGTTGTAATAAACAATAGGGAAGATGGGAAAGAGAAAAGGAAGAATTATTCTTCCAACACTAACAAGATTTGGAAGAAAAGTATAGGAATTTAAGGGAAAAATACAATCAGATTGTACGGTTGAAAAAGAAACAAGAAGACACAGTAGAAGTAACAAATGAATTTTCAAGTTTATACCACCATCTAATGTTTACTTTGTCTTCTTAAAAGAACAGATGTTGTAGTTGAAATACACTTATATCAATAGTTATATTCCATTTGACATTAGTGGAGCAAGGTCATTTTTTAGAATATATCTTAATATGCCTCATGAAATTAAATTACTTATTTGTGAACTCCACATGTACAACTATGCTTTGGAATATGACAGAGATTGGATCCCTATTTTTTACATAAGAGATGTTCAGATTCAGGAATTTTTCTCTTATTTCAATAATGAGCTCTATAGGGAAAAACAGATGGTCGAATACAAACAATTGTGTAAAGAACAACCATTAATGATTAGGGCAGAGGCATACAATAAAAAGGATATGATTGAAGAGTATGGAAAATTCATGAAAGAATAAAAAATCAAACATATGGTATACAAGATGCGATAAGAAGTCCATGATGAGGCCATAGATCACATTAAGTACAATGGAGCAGAAATAGTACATGCATGCAGAATGAGATGGGAAGAAATACCACCATACTTGAAGAGAAAATAAGTGCATTCGTACCCAAACAATATCCTAACTCTCTAGTGAATCAATCCATATATTCAGGTAGTAAAGGGATGTGGAAAAACTTGGTTCCCAATTAGATATTATCCACCTATTTTACACTATCGAATACCTTATTGGTCTAAGGATTGAGAACTCAATGAGGAAGTGAAAGAAAGGATAATGGAACGCTACAGGAGGAATGTAGGTTACTTATTTACTAAACCTGAGAGAACATCCATGCCAACTGACTTCAAGAAACTATGCAACATCATCCAGGTGGACCCTAAGAATGAAAAGGATAAACAAGAAAAGGTTGAATGAGGTCATTTAAGAAATTAAGTCTAGGGGTGTGATGATACCCTTTAAATATTGTTTTAATTGTCTTATCTGCTATAGTCTGTCATGTTTTGTATACCCTTGCACTTTCTTATTTTTTTCATCCTATCAGTCATTCCCACCTGAACTTAAGTTTATGGCACTTATATATTAATTAGTATAACTATTACTAAGTTACTTTATTTTCATGGATTTTGAATGTGCATTTTAATCTCTTTGGTGCAATGAATGATTATTAGTGCTTTATCTTAATGTCGTACTTGTTGCAAGGAGAGGTTATGTATTTTCACTAACATACAACTGAAGAAACTCTGTAAATTAGAAAGGAGGACTTATCCGCAGCAACTAGCATGCAACAATTGGGACTTGTTCACAGCATGACACCTGTAGCCAAAGGAAAACACACACACATATACAAAGCCATGATTGTGGGAACGTGATCAACAAAAATTCTTCACCTAGGTTTGCATATGCTAGTAAAGAAGTAGTTATGACAACAAGAGTGGATCTCATTCCAATGCCTAATTATTCTCTGTGACTACAACTTGGAACTAGTTGATTTAATTTCACAAATGGTTGTTTGAATAAATAATTAGTTATGTTGATGTATTAGAACACCTTTCTTCAGTTTTGATTACATGCATATGAATCTACGGATTTCTTGGGAGTGATCTGGTACTTAATCAAGATGTAACTACTAGTTGAAAGGGTCTCTTCACGTCTTTGTTGAATATAAAGATAATGATAAGACTGTAGTAGATATTGATCCATAGGAAGGAAATTGATGTAAGTTGTATTATGTAATCTTCATACTAATGAATAAAGATATGAGTTCTATCATTTTTTTGTAGACACAAGCATTAGGAAGGGATAACACCCAAGGCAGGGCCCACTTTTTGTTTGCTAAACCCCTTTACTTTTTCTTTGTTGTTTTAAGTTCCGTGGATGAGTAGATTAGAGTTGTAGAAAATCATTTCCTTACTTATGAGTTGTTTTTACCTGTTTTATTCATTAGTTGTAGTATCTATTTTTATTTGCAACCTAGTTTAGTTCCAACATTATATTTTCCTATTATTATGAAAAAAATTATTTAGTTATATCTCTTAAACACATGTAACTATGTATACAACACCGGAAGTGTAGAAATTTTACTCCCTAGGTTTGATGAATAAATGAATGTGGATTAGTGAAAAACATACTAATTTCTTCTAATTAATTTGCACTACTAAGTGAGTTTATTTAAAACTAAAGGTCATAATTGCAAGTTTTGATGTTTCAAAAAAAGAGAACTAGATGCATATTGAAAGTTTTGAACTAAGTTGAAATTGATTAACTAATCCAACTTGTTGAGAAGGTCAAGATATTATATATGACTACATCAATTACTATGGATTCCATAGTGAGATTAGGTGTTTTGTGGTTGCAGAAGTTTATTGCATTGAATTTTCTTCTTGTGTCATTGTTGATTAAGAGGTGTTTTTATATCATATAGGATTCACGAGATTTGTATGAGTATAGAGCAACATGGGACACGATATGTTTAGATCCATTACGTGTTGGCTCACTTGTATAGATATTTTTAGAGGAGGATCATGGTGGAGGGATTGGTGCTACAACATTGTTGCATATATGGGCTTATGAGAACATAGAATTAACGAGGCTGTTGAGTGGTCCACGAGTGGATTGGGTGTGAACAAATATTTTAATACTATATGGGTTGGACCAAGGGGTCGCGGGTTTGATACCATTATATATAGCTCTATTTTGGACAGGATGGGGCCAGTTACAGTTATTTGGAGACCCTATAGGGTCTATTGTGGTTGGGTCGAGGACCATGTTGAGATGTAATGCATCTTCCACAATATGTAATTATAGGACATGTTCCCAATATTGGTAGTGTTCTTCTAATATGATTGTGTGTCACAGTAGTTCAGGATATCCCAAGGTGTGCCTCCAGAGCCGTATGTATGGTATGGAATGATTCATGCTACCGTGATAATAGGGGTAAGGCCAGGTCCTACAGGAGCCCAATTACAGCTTCCCGATGCTGATGAGGCTGATGTGGATATAGTACTGAGTCAAGTAGATGATTCATGGTATACCGTATTCTATACTTAGTGGTGGGTGGATCACCGATGGGTGATTTTATTCCATGTAGTGGTATATGCAGTGGGAGAGCTACCAAGAGTACATGAAGTAGGAGGAGGGCCAATAGGAATTTGGGTACATTTCCTCGAGGATGATACAATGGTGGTAGTAATGGTATGATGTAATTGGGATACAATGGGATTTGCATATGATAGTGTGATTCATATCGAGTATGTAATATAATAATAAGAGACTAAAATTGTTTGGGTCTTATAAATGATGAGTATTGGAGCATGATCATGGACACAATATTACACACATTGATGCACAATGTGCCCCCAAATCTCTTAAAAGGAGGATGTATCTTGGAGATATTTTATGATATTTATGAGGATCATGCTCATTTATTTGATCCTTTGGTGGTGATGGAAGCCACATGTATAGTTCTGTAATCAAAACAAGATGTTGCTAGGAAGGATCTAACATGAGCAAGAGAGGAAAATAGAGGAGATGGCCTAGTGCAGAATATGTTTGATAGATACTTAGAGATCCAATACTAGTATGTAGAGGTGGTAGTTGAGGTAGCATCATTACATACTTAGATAGAGGAGTAGCAGTCTCGAGCATAGAGACGAAGATCTAGTGGCGAGGATTTAATATCTAACACTCCTATAATGGCCTCTAATAGTAGTGAGGATGATATATGATATGTATGATATTGGAAATTATCTTGTGATGTTGTATCATGAAAATTTCGAGAGAAATATATAGACCATGGGATCATTTTTATATTATTATGTGTAGTTGTGTATTTTTATGAGTTATTGATTAGTTGATTTTTTTATTTGATTTGTTGAATGTGTGATGACATAAAGGCATGTTATGTTGTAGATTAGAATGTGTATTAATAGTTTAGATAACATTGTGATGATATATATTAGAATGATTATAGGCACGTGTATAATATGATCATTGAATCAAACTTATAGTAGTAATGATAACGAGGATGAAGATAAATAGGAAATAATAAGTAGAAATATATATACTAGCATATAGTTATAGAATAGACATGAAATCATGTAGACATAAGTAACATATATCATCTAATGAGAAAGGAGATGAGGACTATGTACAAGTGGCTCAAAGGATACAATTTTGTGAGCATAGGTTTCGAATGATAAGCCCAAAGTGATCGTAGCAACAATATAATCATGGAATGGAAAGTGATGCTCCTTCGGGAAACATCTAGGTTGGGATCAAATAAGAAGTGGGGAAAATGTCTCATGCATAGTTTAAACCAAGCAATGAGGAGAAAATTGACATTAGGAGGATAATAGGTATTCAAAGTAATATATGTCAGTGTGTGGTGTCACGACATAGGAGAATGTGATATATCAACATGACATGATTGAAAATAAATGACACCCTTTTCCTCCAAAAACTGAAGCCTATCATGGAGTGCATAACAAGCATTATCTCTATGACCATTAATCATATGAAAATTATAAAATGGCTGGTTACAATTACATCGTAATGGATGAGGAGGAGGATGTTCATTACAAGGTAGATGAATCAAATTCTGATCAAGTAATGTGTGAAAAATATCGTGAGGCCTATTAGAAGGTGATAAGTATAATCCCTACCACCTAGGAGGGGGAGTGGAATGTTTTGGAGTTTTATGAAAATGAAATGAATGACCATGAGTATGTCTAGTAGGATATGTAGAATGTGAAGGTGGTGCAATAGGAGGGAGAGAAAATATAGTAGGTGGGGGAGTGGTATAAGAATTAAGAGTATGCGCAACATAATGTTTATGAAGTATTTATTGTTCTAAATTTATAACCTTAAAGAAAAGATGTGTAAAAGAGTCACACGTATCATATAATCATTTTCCTTTCAAAGAAATACTCAATCCATGGAAGAAGATATATTGTGTTTCTAGATCAATGGGATGAAAAAGTAAATGATGCATGCAAGGTTTGAACGCAAGATGTAATCATTAACATGTTCGTTCTTTTCTTGGGGAAAAGATGGAAAATTATCAAATGTAACTTTAGGAATTTTGTTAGAAATATAATGTCCAAGAAATGCTTCTACCATATCAGTATAAGTACTAATAGATTCACTAGGAAAAAATATGAAACTAATGAGAAACAATATCAATAAGGAAACTAGGAAATACTTTGTGAAGTAATCTATCATTAGAATGTGAAGCCATAGCTAATATATAATCCTTAAGATGCATATAAGGATTACTCATTCCATAAACAAGTGTAAAAGCGGGAAAAGTAAAACCCTTAGGAAAATATGAAAATTAAATATTTTTAGGGATAGGATTTCCATGAAGAGAATGATAATCAGTGCTAGCATAGTAGGCCCCACTTTCAAGGGTCAGGGTATGGATATTATTATGTAAATCACCTAAAACATGCATAAGATAAAGTAATTCTTTAGGAGGAATGACATAAGCATTAAGGGGTTAAATATTTCCATTATAAGTAGCCATGGGTACAATATTGGATTGAAAATCAATCTTGGGATCAGTGAGTGGAAGACTAGGAGTAGGAACATGGGAAGAATCAATTGGAAAAGGAGTTTGCACACTTTTATTGATAAGATCAATAGAAGAAGGAATACAAGAAATATGCATATTATCCTTATGATCTTCATTATGCACACTATGTTTGGAAATATCATGATTAGAAACAACTACATCACAGAAGTTTGTAGATTTTAAAATATTAGGAGAAGTAAAATGAGTACTAACATCATTAGGAAACACATAAGAGATGGAAGAGGAAAGATATGAATTTTGAGGCAAAATATTCAATGAAAAACACTTGGTTAAGAATAAGAAAATGGGATATAAATATTAGTATCAACATCAATAGGATCAAATATAATGATTTGTGCATATGTAAGTGGGGGAGAAGAAAACATAGGGCGAGGGACATTTAAGATAACATCTATAACATCAAAAGAGGTAAATTTATCAAAATAAGCATTAATAAGACCTTCCTTATTTGAAAATTTAACCAAATCCTCAACATGTATGTATCATTTTTAGAAAGATGAGAAACACCCCTATCAAATTCACAAGAACTAGTAGTCTCAATAAGTGATAGGAGTATAACATCAGGACAAGTGGTAATAAGATTTGTAAAGATAAGAGGGGTTTTGGGATGAGATGTAGTAGTAGCATTTGTTTCACAATTGAAGGTCACCTCCTCTTGGGAATTTTTAAAAATAGGTTGAAAACCACTAAGAGGAATATGATCATACGTGGGGAAGGAGGGTTGGGATGACAGTTTCACAACTCTTTTTGATAAGACATGATAAATACACAAAATGAGGGATTCTAGCACAAGTCAAGGTTTGATCAATAAGCAAGTTCATCAAAATATTTAATTAAATCTTTAATCTTAATTATAGGATTGATATCAAATGAATGTAAAATTAGCAAGCAAGATCTATCATGTAAAAAATAAACAAGTGTGTACAATAGGGAGATACAAGTGAATTAGCTTGTCTTTGGAGATCTAGGTTGATCTTGGGTTGGAAAATGAGTGGAATAGGTTGAATATTTATTGAATAAGATATATATGTTAAAATGGGATCTAAAACCTCTTCAGATGGGACCGCCTAGGTGTTACTGTCTGAATTGGGCGATAGTTTCATAGAAATAAGTTTTCTTCTAATATTTTCATGATTTGAACTTGTCTTCTTCCTTTCACTCTTTATTGCATCCACTTCAGTGTAGGGTTTCAATGTCACACTTGAAACTCTAAAAAAACTATATCTTCCTACAAAAGGATCAATAAAAAATTATATGAAATAAATAATGCATATTCTTGAGTCAGACTGACCAGGGAGGTCTCCCCAATGTGATTGTCACCAAGCATTGTACTACATTTCAGAATTGATGTACTTATTGTGTATTTGTGTGATTGAATTGTATCCCTTAAAGCAAGGTTTTCCTTATGCCAGTTGTACCAAGATAGCATGATATAACTAATTTTACCCAAAGATGAATGTGTTAGATGGAATTCAAAAATAGCCCCTCATATGTAGCGAGTAATGGATTCAAAATGTAGTTCTTGAATGTTTCTCTTTTCCCAAGTAGTAGATAATAATTTATAGCCCAAGTTGTCCAAGCCCTAATAATAGTGAGTAGGTTATGGATATATATGACTCCCTCGTTTGAATTTCGACACTTAGTGACACATAAGGATGACCTATAGAATTAGAAAATACACAAATTTAAGTATCAAATGGTAACTTAGGAAACAAAATAGAATAGAAAAAAGCACCTTAAAGGGACATTAACTCTCAGGATGTAGTTTCATTAATAGGTGATATTCTCCAAAGCTAGGAAAAATAGACGAGAATAAGGGAAGAGATAGGAATCCCCTTGACCTGACCAAAAAAGGTGTAAATCTAAGTAACATGAGACAATATCACAATCAAAACCAATCAAAGCAATAGAAGGAATATGATAAATGTGTCACTAGTGTCTAATATTTGTACTCATAAATCATGTATATAACAACATACTAAAGGCATGATGTAATAGTAATAAGTGTATAATTTTACATGTACACCACCGGTCATGTCCACTTCATAACATGAGGAGTATTTTCAAAGTGAAATTTTTTATCCCAAACACTTGTCCAAATCAAATGCAGAGAAAATAGAGGAGATGTTTGTTAATTTATAGGATAATACTTTGAGAAAAAAGGAATTACAAACCATGTTTTCACTTCCACCACTAGATCTAGTTGCAGAGTTGATCTCATGCCCGTACTTTGTAAGGAAGGGAAGTTAATTTTCCCAGTCAGTATTTGGATTTGTTTAGATTTATTTTATTTTGCTTATAGTAGGGGTAGTTTAAATTTGATTTTTTCAAAAGTTCTTTGCACATTCCCACATGTTTTTACTTGGATCATGTATGATTTTATTTTGTACATAGTTTTTCTGAGCCTCACAGTTTTGCATAGTCCAAATCATTCACATTCATCGGTAGACAATCAATATATTTTTGGATAATTTTTTGAGTGTAATGTTCTTTCAAGATCCTTTTTGTGAAATAATTTATCGGGTAGGAAAATTGGGTTCTCTCACCTATAGTGTACGGGAATAAGTCCCTCTGATTGAATGGGGAAGCTCCATTTATTGAAAATAGGGAAATATTTACACTATTCTGATAATTGGGGGTGGTCTTTCAATCGAGGATCATATAGAGGTACTTCCCTACACCTATGGCTAAGTTCTTGTAGATACTACAAGGGAGGAAAATATTGAAAGAGAGAGAGAGAGAGGTATGGAGAGAATAAAAAGGAGGGTTTTGCACAATAAATAGTATAACAAAGTTTATTGCTTAAAACCAGAATATATCCATAATTTCAATGATAAGAGACCATTCACATATAACAAGGAGCAAAACACAATAATTACAAAGTCTTAATGAATTATATTCAACAAGTACATGCTCATGGATTTTAGTTGAGATGGAGAAGAAACATAAACAAAAAGGATAGAGAAAATTTGATCACTTGTTCTTAGAAAGAAATATGGGAGATAGCAAATAAGAATAAACATCCCTTTAAATGAGGAGGATCTCCAAATTTATAGCTTTATAATGAAAATATTCATATTCCCATGTGAATTTTTGACTTAAAGTACAATCCTCATTGAAGAAAAATAACCTTAAGTGACTTAAGTTAGTTTTTAGAACTTTCTTCTCAACGATGAAATAGAATCCTAGAGAGAGAAAGAGAGAAGAAAGAGAGAGGTGAGAAGATCCAAGCTCAAATGAAGAAGGATGAATAATATCTGACTTGAAGATGATCTGATCTTGTGATGAACCATTGAAATTCTCTAATGTAATGGTGAACTTTGGATCCTTCAACTATTCTACACCTCGAGAAGCCTTCTTTTGAATGATCAACAATTGTAGTCCATGTTCGGTACACTAAGAGAAGAATTGAGAAGCATTTGATCAATAGACCCTTGAAAACAATGGAGGATTTCTTCCCTTCCTTGAAAAACCTTACAAACCATGAATGTTTTTCATGCCTCCTTGATTCGTTATTCATATGAATCAGAACTTGAAACAATTGAATGCACAATTCAACCATGACAATCACATTTGGAACCATGAGAGCTTCCCTTTCATTGGAGGCATCATTAAACTTCCACTCCTCTATAAGTATCAATTTTTCATTACCATTCCCATGAGGAAATATCTAGAGAGATGGTCAATACTTAGTGATAGGTGGATATTTATAGGAACTTCCAGAATATGCATTTCCTCTTTGAGACACCTTATACTCACCACATCCGTGAAGGCGGGGATTTATTTACAAATTCAAGATTTGACCTCAATGAAAGCTTGAATTTTTGAGACATGAAGAGGAGGATCATGTGAGAAGATATTGAACCCGTCTTGATCGTTTACTATTTTTAGAGAGTCACACATGGGTTTCCATTCTTACCAATTTTTCCAAATTTGTCAATTTTGCCATTCTTGAATGTTTTGCACTTTGAAGAAATGTCTCGAAGTACTGGAAACCATATTTTCTTCATATTTACTATTTTTAGTAATTCATGTGGTAGAGACTTACTAAAAATATAAATTTTTCTTTGGGGTGTCGGATTAGAACGAAACTGATTGCAGAAGTTTCTATATTTCATTTCAAGGATTTGCTCCAATTTTCAGAATATTTCAATCGCCATGTTTTTGTAGATATGAGAAAAGGTGATTTTTTCCTGGAAACTTCAAGTGGCTATAAAAAATAAATTATTGAATCAATGGCGGCATGTAAATACTCTTCTTAAAGGCGTTCTCATAAAGAATCCATGGTTAAAATTTGGTGGCAAATAGAGTTCAGAAACATGAGTTATGGGAAAAACTTGATTTGAGAGTTTAAGGCACAAAAGGGGGATTTTTTTATGTTTGAATGTTATAGGGAGATTCAAAATATGATTTAATGGCTGCCAAGGAGGTTTTTTTTTATGTTTTAAACTTATTTTTTAATGTTATTAGTGGTGGAGTAAATAGTGGATGAGTTATAAGGTGGGAGATGGAAATATGGATCAAACAATGGAGTGTGAAAAAGGGGGAAAATGGAGAGGTGGGGATTTGAATGTCCCATGCACCATAGGAACACTTTTGGGTGCACATGCACCTCAAAAATTCTCCCAAGGTACAGGGTGGAGTTTGAGTTACACCATGCACTTGGGGATGGGTGAAAAAGAACATACACTTGTTATTTTTCAAGCCATTTTTAAAATGTTTTTGAGTTGAGGATGGTATGTATATATGCAAGTTATAGACCACCCAAAGATTGTTGTATTTTTGGGGTGCAGTTTCACCTCAACATTTCACCTAAGTTGCATGAGGGGTGAAAATGTTCACTTTTTAGAAGAGAGGGGGTCCACCACAACTTAAAACACATGGTTAAGCCATAAACTACACTTTTAAGACAATAATATTATAGTTCTTCGTTGGGAAAGCAATCAATGAGAGTGAGGCACAATTTTTGGGTATATGTTCTACTAAAAAGTGTGCCAAGGATACATGGGGGGTTAAAATGTGTGCTTAAGCACTCAAATGTTGCATTTGAGCATGGTTTGGACTTGAAACTTTCCCGTTGAAATGTTTCCTTTTCCCTGGAGTCAAAAATTAATGAATCTTTTCCAACCAATATATGAATATTCATAAAAACATGAAAATTAAGCCAATGATACCATTTATAAGTCATGAAAATGAAGTATTCAATAATTTTTACCCGTACCTTCAATTTTTCCTCAAGTTTTTCTCCGATGAGAGAAACTACCACCAAAGTTAATGAAGATAAAAAAGATAACCAACACCTTAGATGAAAATAAGGCCTCAATTATGTCACATTTCCCTTTGAATCATGTCTCGACTCTTCCCATAACTCCTAGAATCTCTAGTTGAATCTCCACCAAGATTGAGAATATTTACATGTACTGTTGGGCCATTATCTACAAATTCAGTACAAAAAATCTCTTGAAACATTTTGAACTGTAAATTAGGCATTCTTAGTTTTCCCATGAGTATCTTATCACCTTCTGATTCAACCCGAGGATATTAAAACCTGAAAGGATACTTGTTGGAAAAATGCAATCCCCACCATTGACTAGAAATAACCTAGTTTTGAAGAATATTTTCTCAAGATTCCAAATATCTCCTAAATTTCCCTAAATTGCTTCAAGGAATCCTGTAGCTTCCCCACACAACTCGCAGGGGAGTTGTTCCTCAACAGTTAAGTTATGATGGGTGTCCACGAGTGTGAAAATGCCTAAAATAGGCCTTTTTAGGCCTATGAAAGCAATTCCTTCTAAATGGTTCTGAATGAATCCATGAATCACTTCCCTACACATGAAACAAACTTGAAATGTAAATTATCATATTCCTCCTAGACATTATGAGGGTAACATAGTAACTTATTTTTTTGGAGGACAAATTTACATTAACTAGGAGAGGGATTTTCAAATGAGGTCTAGGTTGTCACGATTTTTTTTTTGAATTTTTCATGCAAGACATTTTTCATGACAACGGATCCAAAGATTCATTTCTAACTAGTGCAAATTTAGTGCTTCATGTAGATTTAGGGTAGGTTTAAATTTTCAAAGATCAATTTCAAGTTTTAGGTTCGAACCCACGCTTAATGGATATTCCAAGCTATTAGTCAGTTAATCTAATAGGTAAATGTCCCCTGAAAGTTTCCAAACTATTGTCTACAATAACATCCATACTATTTTGACAACTTCATTTAAGTTAAGACTTGGGTGTTTTTTGTAGAAAAGGTTGTGGAGTTGGAAAATGTAGTCTTCCATAGAAAATAAGTTAAAATCTTAGTCTTCCATGGAATTCATGAATTTAATGTTCCACAGAATAAGGAAATTATAGTGTTCCATGGGTTTTCAAGTTTGTGTAACAAACCAAAAATCCACAGTTACACATCGTGAGAAAAAGAAAAGTAGATCATAGGAATGCTAGAAAAGTGGAGTGTGGACGAAAATAAAAAAGAAGCTGAGGAATAAAGAAATTCCACAAAACAATTAATCATCCATGGAACAAGGTAGATTGAAAAAGTCACATAACAAAAGAAAACCCACGATATAGAGGATTTATTTTGTAAGAATGCTAAAGGATATGTAGTATTGTATGGAAAAGTAGAATGAATCAGAGTCAAACAATAGGAAATTTGTGGAGAAAATGAGTGGTTTTCTATAGAAAAAGAAAAGTTAAAATCCGTGTAACAAGGAGTTATGTGAAAGCATCAAACACTGTGGGAATAATGGTCATGGAACGTAAAAATATGGTTGGGGATCAAGAAAAGAAAGCAAACAAGTTCATAGATCATGCAAAAGATGTTGAAAGTTTCAAAATATCATGGAAATCAAGGTAAGGTTGTGGATCATGATAGAGACATCAAAATACATATAAGACAAAAGGAAGACAATGGATCATCAAAAACTTGTGAAGTACAATGAAGCTGCACCTAATTTAGTTTAATAGTATGACCCAATCCAAACCACCAGCATTAAATCCTGCATATTAAAGTTCACAATCTCAGAAAATCCAATGGAATACCTTGTAAGGAACCTCTATCGGACATTCCTGTCTACAAGCATTGAATCGTGATTAGTCCTTGGTGGGTGGAGAGTGGTTGTCCCTCTTCATTTATACTGCAATCTAATCTTCTACATATTTATTCTCTTCTTTCTCTATAAAAACCAACTTATTATCATTTGTAAAAGATCATATCTGAACTATAAAGTAACCATGTCAAAATAGTGGTTGATACTTCATGAGTTCCACACCTCTGATCTAGTCACATGTAATGAACTCAATGCCCTTCCTGACAGCTCATAGCCTCTACCAGGTACTTCCCAAGCCTTCCATTTCATAGGAGTTTGAAAAAACAAGGTGAAACATTTTATGTTTCATATATTTCATGAATAAGCCTTGCGACATCTACACTAATTCCCTCAAAAGAAATTACAATTGTTGGCCCCTCCCAGGGCCACTAAGACTTAGTTCTCTCTTATGATCTATGGCCAATCTATACCTTTCGTCTCTCATCCCCTCTCACTCTCTTGTTGGCTTCACATATTTTTTCCCCCTTACGGATCTTAGACTTATCCACAACTCAAAAAACCCAAGAACCTCCTCAATGGATGAATTCCCTCTTATTTATAGTCATATGCATGACTTTGCCTACTTCTCTCTCATCTACGTTGACCTCTTCATCTTTCTCGCCCAGACTTCAAATTCAAACTAAGCTCTTTAATGAGCTTATCCACATATTATGATTTTATAAAAACCCCTTGTGCCACATTATCTAGTAGTTGGATTCTCCTTTTTGACTGTTCCATCATTTGGTCTCCATCAACCACGTGACCCCACAAATTCGTTATGTTCACCCTTTCTTCTTCCAACTGTTACTGCATCCTTATCTTCTTGATCCTCATCTTTCATACTTCTGTTGTACCCTCACCTTGTGCTATAACCTCCTATGAGATATTTGTGTGATCCTTTTATTCTCTTCATGGCTTCTTGGGCCCATATCTCCTTGCAAACTTCTTCCTCTTTAGCTTATGGTAAAATTCTCTCCCATGCATCCTTGTGCCTCCTCATACCTATCTGCCATCATGGAAAACTATTATTTGTGTGCCCCATCTTTCATGCCTTGTTTCCCCTTGTTTTCAATTGCATGCACCTTTCTTTCTATGTCTCTCCATCTTCCCCTGGCCAAGTCTTTTTTCCTTCTTTCTACCCTACACACCTATTATCATGTGTCATCCTTAACTCATGTGTAATTATTCCGCACATATATCTAGGATTTTTGTCTTTAAGAAACTTCTCTAATGTGTCTTTTTCTCTTGTCTCCATGGTTATCCTTCACCCTTTTAGAAACTCTTCATTTGTCATGCCTCTCTTCTATGCTTCTTTTCTTTTCTATGCTTTGTGGAATGCTTTGCTCCTTCCAAACCTACCATATGCCTCTTCTTTATTTTTGTCCACCATGTCTCATGCACAATCTATTAACCTCTCATGCGGCTGCTCTACTTCTCCTGGAGTGGTATTCTCATTGTTGTTTGCTCTTCCTTACACTCTCCTTGCTTCTTTCTTTCACGCGACCTTTGATTCTTGCGTGCATCTACCTTTTCCCATGTAGGTTCTATCTAATTCCTAGGATGCCCCTACATCAAAAATTTAGGGTAATTTAATACTTGAGGACCTCCTCAAGGGGATGTGAGTGATATAATCACCCTTCAAAAAACTTGTCTTAGCTCCTGTATCCAACAATTCATCCTATCTCTATGCTTATTTTGGAACCTCTTTCAATCCTTAGCCACTTCTTGGTGACTTTGTGGTACCCTAGCACATCTTCTCATGAGTATCCTCTACCCATAGATTCTCCTTTTTTAGGAAAATCCTCCTTTCTGATTCTTAGTGATCTTTCACTTACGCTTCATCCATGTACGTATCAAATTTTTCTCTCTCTTCTTCATCCTTATGCCCTTTCTTCCATTTCTCCTATGTTATTTGTCAACTTTCCTCCGTGACTTCCTTATTTTGTGCCTTTTTTCTCTGCACACTACTTCTCCTTTTTCCCCTTCCTTCTTTGGGACCTTCCTATGTGATTTGAATCCACACCTCTTCTCTGCTCCTTGGTCACTCATTTTCTATGACCCCTTGTGTAAATATCCCTCTGCACGTTTCTCCTGATGTAACTCCTTTGCACATATGCATCCTTATTTCCTAAGTAATTTTTCTCTCCCTCACCTCTTGGGATCTGGTAGAATGTAGTTCTACTTCGGGCCTATATTTTCTCATCCCTCTTGTTGTGGAAATTTTATTATGTCACATTATTATTTTGCATCCTCTCTATTCCTATGTATTTTACTTTGCGTGAGACTTTTGGAGCCTCTCCACAAGACTCTTGTTTTATATCTCTGTTGATATCTTATCCTCCTTGCACACCACCTTTCATGCACACTTAAGAAACTATCCTTAATTTATATGCATTTATTTCCTTTGGGGTAACTTCTTCTGGTTTAGACCATTCCTGACCTCTCTTGATCATAGCTTCTTCCTCTGTCTCCTCCTACAGTTTCTCCAAAATTCCATTGCACTTCCTCTGGTTTTTGTGTTCCTTTCCTCCTGCATGCCCTTGTGCATGCCTCCCTTCGAGATCATCTTATTTATCCTTACTGAGTGCACCCTTTTTCATGTGTACTCTATAAATATTCATGGATTTCTTGGCTTCTCTTGTAATGGTGCTCCCATTACTACATATATCTTCACTTTCATGCTCCTCTACTCCTCTTAGAATCTTTTCTTTTGCACAACCTATTGTTCCTTCCTTTCTTGCTGAGGTTTATTCCTTTGCAATTTATACTGCGTGCCCCACCTATTTTACCTCCAAGATTGTATCCCATGAATCTCCTATGTATTCTATGCACCTCTCCTTTTCCTGCACACTTTCTTCCTTCTGTTCCTCTTCCATCACCATATCCTCCTCTCATAGCTCTACGCATATCTTTATGCACTCATGGTCTTCACCGACCATCACTCTTTCTTCATAAGAATCCTCACTTACTAGATTGATACTCTCATGTGCTTTCATCTATTATTCCTTTACTTGCATATATTTCTGTGGTACTCCCATAGATGAACCCTCTTTTCCTGGTGGTGCTCCCATGATGGGTTCATATTTTATTTTGCACTTTTCCCTCGTAACCTCTTAATGTTCCTCTATACACTCCTCCTTCTAGTGCTCTCCTATCATACCTTACATTTCCTTTCTATCATGCCCTCGACTCTATATCAATTCATTCACCTTCTTTTCCTCCTCACCACCTCTAGTTGCATGACCTTTCTTATTTACGCCATATTTCTCTACGTGCTCCAGTTAGGTACAAACCTCTTAGAGTCCCTGAAGCTCTCCCATAATTTCCTTGAGCTTCTTCATGACTGTCATGCCTGACACATCTTCCTTCCTTGACACCATCTTGCCAATCAACACAATTTGTCTTCACTTTCACTCTCTACCCCATTATCACAGTGGAAAATGCAATATCTTCATTTTATTTGCCTAGCACTTAGTGATCTACTAGTTATTCCACTTCTTCACTTTTCCATAGGAAAGAGCCATTTTTGATACCACTCTAATGGTGCATATCCTCTACCAGGTACTCTCATAACCTATTTTTTCCTCATAGTTTGACACATCAGATGAAATTGTTTATATTTCATCTATTTCTTGAATAAGCCTTACGAAATCTATAATGGCTCCCTCGAATGGAATTACAAATGTTGGCACCTCCTTGGGATAGCCATACTTACTTCTCACTTTGTCTCTATGGTCGATCCTGACCTTTCTTCTCTTGGCCCCTCTCACTCTCAAGATGGCTTCGCAGCCTTTGGCCCCCTTATAGCTCTTAGAATTAGTTGTAACTTAATAAACCCAACATCCTCCTTGTTGGTGTACTTCCCTCCTATTTATAGTTGCGCATGACTTTCCCATTTCTCTCTCCTCTACACCAAATTCTCCATATTTCCTTCTCATACTTCATATTTAAACTAAGCTATTTAATGAGCTTATCTAAACAATCCACTTTTAACCAATCCCTTTGTGTCATGTTATCTGGTGGTTAGATCCTCCTTTTTGACTATTGCATCATTTAGTTGCCATCAACCACGTGACCCCGAAGATGCATAATTTTTTCATTTCCTCTTACATTTTTTACTACATCATTATCTTCTCAGTCTTCATCCTTCACACTTTTTTTGTGCCCTTGCCTTATGCTATGGCCTCCTTTGAGATTCTCATGTGCTCCTTTTATTTCTCCTTGCACCTTCCTATTCCCATGCATCCTTACACACTTCCACCCATTTAGATTCTAGGAAAATTCTCTCCTGGACATCCTTGCACCTCCTCATAGCTAGCTTCCATTGTAGAAAACTATTATTTGTGTGCACCATCTTAAACACCTTGTTTTCCATTGTTTATGGATGACCACGCCTTTCGTTCTGCATGTCTCCATCTTCCCCTAACCTTTGGCCTTATTTATACCCTAAAAACCTATTCTTGTGCATCATCCTTGACCTATGCATAATTATTTCATGCATGTATTTAGGATTTTTGGCTTCATGCCACTTCTCTCATGTATCTATGTCACTTGTCTGTATGACTAGCTTTCACCCTCTTCACAACTCTTCATCTGGTGTACCTTTCTTCTGTGTTTCTTTTCTTTAGCACGCTTTGATGCATACTTTGATCCTTCCATACCTACCATAGGCCTCTTATTTATTTTTCTTCACCCTATTTTATGTGCATTCTAGTAACCTCTCATGCAGTTTCTCTACTTCTCTTGTATTGGCACTCCCATTACTACACACTTTTCCTTGTGCTCTCCTTCCTTCTTTCTCCCGCATGACCTTTGATTCTTTCATGCATCTTTCTTCTCCCATGCAAATTATATTTAAGCCCAAGAATTACCCCACATCACTTCCCCACTAATGTAATGGATTTTTTATTCCTTCATCAATGAAATATTTATATTATGTCTCGTATCTTCCCTTTACTTGTTTTATTATGTCTCTTACTTATCTATACATTTCTTGCATATCATGTATGGGTTATACTTGCATGTATTTTCATTTATATGCTTCTAAAATGCATGGAATTGAATGGTTATCATAGTGTTGATATGTGGTGTGTATTTATGTTCTCATCCTATGTGTTTCCTTCTTTTTTCTTCCACTCATGGATAGAAATCCCCTTTATTTCAGGAACCATCACCATTCTTTTATCTTAGTTATATTTCATCCATCACTCTCTCAACCATGGTCCCTTGGAACTATTAGGAGTAGTATTAGTGTTAGAATAGATAAGTGGAGGAAATTGAACTTCTCTGGAGGTTGGTCTCATACATATAAGTCCCACATTGAGATATCATCCCATGTTTCATTGACATGCTGAGCCTAGCTTTAGAGAAGGGTACAATCTTAGGTGATAACAACACCTTAGGTGTTAAGTATTCCACTTTAAAATATTGGATGCCCATTTCCATACCATCTATATCCTATTTTTTTTCCTCTTCAAATCCTCATCCTCTGATATTCTCAATTCCTCTTTCTACTTCTAAATTATTGAGAAACCTCCATCCTTTCAAATCCCATATTCTAGCCCCTCTATCACCTTCTCAGCATCTCTTGTTTACATCCTACACTCTTCTGAAAAGGAAAGAACCCCTTGATTCACCTTATACCTTTGGGGGAAACCACCTATGAGAGAATTTTACTTCCATTTTTGTTTCTGATTCCCTCCTTTTTCCTCCTTTCCATTCTTTCTCCAATAACCGTTCATGGGCTAGCATTCTGTATCACCTTCCTTGAGATCTCAACCTTCTTAACTTGTGAAATAAAATTTTACATCATATATCTCCATCCTTCTTCTCCTTGATACTTATTTTTCACCTCTATATATCTCCTAGCCTCTTCCCCCTCCTCTAATATGGACTTGACATTTTTCTCACATAGATCGGGGCTTGAAAAATAAGATTTTTTCTTAACCCATCCCAATTTATTCTATAAATCCATATCCACTGGGAATCCATGGATATCTTCGAATTAATTAAGAATGGATCATAGTTCCCACTTTTTACCTCCAACCACACCACCACCCTATTCTTTATTACCTCACTTCTTTTTCTCTACAACCCCTTCTATAACATCCCAGTCCTTATTCTCCCCAACATCTCCTCCCATAGTTTCTGACCTCTACCTATCCACCACACCTTCCATAACCAAATTAATCTCTTGGGGAATAGGAGGGACCTTTCACTAGATGTATATTTAAATTTGTATTTTCCCCCTCTTCTCTTCTTCTTCGATCCCTGAAGATCGCAACAACTAATTTTAGACCTTGAATTTGAGTTAAGTGACCTTTATTTTCAATGTATCTTATATCTAGATGTAAATTTAGATGCATTTGCATCAAGATTGTGTGACAATGAATTAGTGTTAGGAAAGTAAAATATTAATAAAATTGATGTTTAATTTTTAGTTATCAATTTCCTAAGTTTTTTATACTAATGTAAAGGTTATTTTTGACATGCAAGTGGTATTATTTAATAAAAATTAATTGAATGGTTTTGTAGACATGCAAAATGTTGACATGGTCATTTAGCAAATAATTCACCTATCATATAATAGCCATTCATCCACATTACCAACCTTATAATAATTAATTTAATTAATTATTATATTATATACAACTATACTTTAATTCTTTCATATTCCATAACCCCATTTACATCCTTAGAAATATTAATACATTATTAATATTTTACTTATTATACTAACTAATCCTCATTAACTATTTTCCACTAATATAAAAATACTCACCCACGTACCACCTACCCTATACCTATCATATGCCTAGCCTCTCCATCTAATCATCCCAGTAAGTGTAATTAATCTCACCTAATATAAACTAAATGAACACCCAAATATAGAGGCTTATAATTCTAGAAGCCTCTCCACTCTTCCCTCCCATTTTCAAACATTCAAATAAAAATACACCATTCCATTGAATTTTTAATTCTATAAAGAGTTCTCTTGAAATCTAGAATTTTCTACATCTAGAAAATTATCCTCTATCATCCAATTTCAAGCATTGATCTAATCCACCATGGAAATATCTTAGCCATTGATTTCTACCTCCTCTTGCTATAAATAGAGTTTCCACCTTCCATGGCAAGCACTTTAGAAATTTCCAAGTAAATGATGCCCAATCCTCAAGACATATAAGCAATATTCATAGTGTTCCATCAATATTAATTCAAGCATTTGATCAAGGGGAGGTGCTACTAAAATTGGTCCAAATATCTGAAGCATCTATCATAACCATTCAAAAAAAAAATCAAAGGAGTAAATCAAAATCATCAAAGGAGGAGGATTTCACTTGTAGGTAAGGACAAGTATATCACTTTCTCCTCCTTTTTAATCTCTGCTCAATCTGAGGTAGATGAACTATTATGTTAGATATTATGGGTTTCATAGTTCATTTCATGTTCGTATGATAACACAATTTTTCCTCTACAATTTTATGCCCACCATGGGGCTTGCCCCCCTCAAATTTGATTGAAATTAGTAGAATTTAGCACTAAAAATGAACTATCAAAATTTCATAATTTTTTGGTGAGATTTAAACTCAAAATTTTGAATTTTTCATGACACTGTGTCGTTTCAGTGCGTACATCCTGAAACAACGCATTTTTTACCTTGAAGAAACACGTATAACCTGAAATCAACACATTTTTAGGGAGTTATAACCTTTGTGATTGCAGTGACACATTTCATCACTGTTTGGGAAACTCGTGGTGCGTTTGATTACCTTTCGCATGTGTGACAACATATCAATGCATTTAGAGACTGATACTCTATCTGTGTAATGTTTAGCGCTTCTGGAATAGTATTGGTTACATTTTCATAAAACTTTTAGCACGTTTTCCTCCCTGTTTTAGCACGTTTATACTAACATTTTATTTGTGTAGGTTTCAGCACATTTATCTGAGTATCAGCATGTTTATTCATATTTTAGCACTTTTGACTCCTGAGCTAGCGTGTTTGTGCTTACTGACATCTATTTTATAGGTGTGACACATCAGACTGTATTTCGGTGCATTTGTCATACAACAACGATTCTATTACCTGAAACAATGCATTTATACTGTAATAGCGCGTATATATTGATTAACTATTTTTTCTTTTTTTTTCAACAATAGCTAACACATTTTGATTCTTGGCAGCTTTTTCTCAAATCTAACATTCTGTTTTTGCAAGAAAATCACAGGAACAAGGGGAAAATATACCAGTTTTTCCATTTGATCAAAATAATAATAATAAAATTACCTAACATTTTTGATTGCAGGATATTAAGTAAACAAAGACTAATAACGTTTTGTTTTGCAACCAGAACGGTCTAAGTACATTGAGTTTTTAATTAAAACTACTAATATTTTTGTTTTGCAGGGTCCCTTGTCGAAGGCCCCTATCATATAAATTTTAATTTTAATTATTTTGTGTGTCCTTTTATAAGTTCTTGTGTTTCTTGTTTAAACCTAAAGGAAACATCGTGTATGCTCTCCTCTCACATCCTAGGATGATCTCGAGGATCAAAAGCGGTTAGCCTTCCTTCCCTTTTTTATTTTTTAGGGGGTAAAGTGACATGGAAGTGACATCCACACACTTACTGTAGTCCTAGGGTTCTTGTGATCGTGGGATTCACCTCCATGCATGTAGACACACCTCATGTTCTGGTGGGGTATATAAATTCTTAGAGAGTTTTCGTTATTGGTTAAGCACTTGTTTGTTTTAAGAGTAGTGTGAAGTGAGGGGCTTCCACATCCCAAAACATAGGCCTTAGACAACATCCTTGCAACATATATTTGGGCCCCACGTACCGCAAGGTATATCATGGACTCCCCTAGTGAGCTCCTACATCTAGAGTAGGTAGCCCTTTTGGACGCATATCAAACTATAGTGCAAGGAGGCCACACTTCCCAAGATCACTCACTAGCCGATCACACATTGACACATAGGTGGAGAGCCAATTGTGGCACCACCATCGATGTGTGGTATTGAAAGTGAGCTATAGTTTGGTTGCAATCCCACTTGACTAGTTAGGGTTGTGCTTGCATGGTTGTACTTGTTTGAGTGTTTTTTCAAAACCAGTAAATAACCCTCACACTAATCTCTGAAATCATAATCATACACCTATTCATGTCATTTTGACCATAACACTTTTAACCTCAATTTTTAAATATACACATCATTTTTAACATTTGACCATATTCTTCATTGTCACATACCATTAATCACACTTATCATAACTATCCTATAAAACTTAAAATAATCCTCCTTTTTCACCTAATATATAAATTTTGACCATACATTATCCCTTACCATTATACACATCCTTTGTAAATAATAATATCAAAATTTTTCCACCATAAACTTTAGACATACACCACACTTCATGTAAATACTTTTATTTAAACTTCCCACATTACCACAAAGATCTAAAATCTAAAAAAAGACCAACATTCCATCCTATTAAATAAATTTCATCAATCCCACATTGTTCACCCTTCACCTACCAAGAAAAATCACATTAATAATACGACATAAACACCTCCTTCCATCTTACCAAACAAAAATATTACCATTCTTCATCCTAATCCACATAAGTCATACCACTTAAACTTCTTAGTGTTTCTTATTGGAATTTCAAAGTTAACCTAGGCTTATAAGACTCTAAAACTTATCCCAATCACATATTTCATCAAAAACTTCGTCATAACCTTATATCCTCATACACACCTATATAAAGATTTTCAATCCTAAACACCCCATTTACAATCCCTTTTTGACATGACTAACCTAATATTATTAATCAACATCTTGCTAATAGACAAAATAACCTTATCATCTATCTTATTCTTCTAAGCCCTTATAACAAGGCATATCCTAAGCCATCTACTAACGAGGCAAATATTTCTTTTATTCTCTTCCTCAACCTTCTTCCATTTTATAAGCAAGACTAGATTATTGAGATTATACGTCGATTAACTAAGGAATCATAACTCTCTTTTCATCCAAACATCCTTCATTCATTCCAAACATCATCTCATCAATACATATCATTAACATTAGAGTCTAATGGAACCTAGGAGAATAATAACTCGATCCTAATCTGGAAACAATGAAGAAAACAGTCACCACAACATGGAAAATGATCTATTCCACCACAATTATTATGATGTCAATGCCGAAGAAAATCGACCTAGAGGAGAAGATGAGGAAACCATGGTCAACACTAGTAGTGACGA
The DNA here is from genome assembly GCA_019776745.2 of Taxus chinensis. Lineage (NCBI taxonomy): Eukaryota > Viridiplantae > Streptophyta > Pinopsida > Cupressales > Taxaceae > Taxus > Taxus chinensis. Next base: position 60,844,199 of record CM034156.1, on the reverse strand, counting down.
TGGCTCAAGTACCTACTTCACAGAAGGAAGAAGAAGAGAAATGCTTAACCGTTTCGTTGGTAAAAATAAAATTCCCTTTTACTCCAGTTGTATCACATGGGGGTAAAAATTCCTTCTGACTACACTCCATGACCAACTCCACAGTCTCCTCCAGGATGACAATGATAACATTAGCAAACAACCACCATCCACACACCATCCTAATCCAAATCATCATCGCGTTGTATAAGGACAGGATGACAGAGAGAACAACCCTAACATATCCAAAGAAGTCGTATTATCCCAAATACAACAAATGAGTAATCAAATCACTCAATTAGCCTCTCAAATTTGCCCTCAACCATCCAATGATCATGGATCCCAACACTCTCAACCCAACTTCAATCCACCACCTCCCAATCCTCTAGAACCAACCTTGGAGCAAGAAGTGAAGTCTATGAAGGAAACGCTTCAAGGGTTACAACTCAGCACACAGGGACGACAATATAAATTTGAGGAACTTTGTCCCTATCCTTTTGACCGTGACATTTTACGGGTCCCTTTTCCACCATACTTTGAACCACCCAAATTCAAAAAATATAAGGGAAAAGGTGATCCCCATGAACATGTTAAGGAGTTCTATATGTTGTGTCAAGAAGTAGCCTATGATGATTCCTATTTGTTAAGACTCTTTTCTATAATTCTATGTGGTTCCGCTTTAGAATGGTTCCTCCAATTAGCCAAATGATCTGTTACAACGTTCGCTGACTTTTCAAAAAAAATGTAAAACACTTCTCATATAATGTAGAACATGATGTCACAATGATTGACTTGTGCAATACCAAACAACGCAATGGTGAAATCTTCTCATCATTCCTATAATGATGGCGAGCCCTTTTCAGCCACATTCCATGGCCCATACTTGAAAAGTAAATAGTTACCATTTTTATCTCTAACATCAACCAGGAATTATACTTTCATATACAAGTCCATTATGCAAACACATTTGATGAAATCATTGAGAAGGGAATGCGGATTGAAAAATCCCTTGTTGTAAAAGGTTTTGTTAAGATATATTCCCGTGATAATCATAACCAATCCAACCAAACTTCTACATCAGAAAATCCTAAATATTTTAATAAGAATAAAAATGTTGTTGGCGATGGAGTAACGAATACCAAAAATATCCAAGCATGTCCATACAACAACTGTCCATATTCATCTCTAAAGGACAACCTCAGTCTACTCAAGATTCCAGGTGAAGAACATACACTCCCCTTGGTGAGTCTATGGAGGAAATCCTTGATAAATTAATTGCTGCCAATATGGTTATTTTTCCTCAAACTCATCCCATAGATGAATCCTAACCCAAACCTTCGTGGTTCAAGGAAAATAATATTGCAAGTTCCATAAAATCAAGGGTCACGCCACACATGGGTGTATGAAATTAAAAAATTATATTCAAGACCTTATTGACCATGAGGTGAAATCGAAATAGAGGACAATGCTTCCAATTCTTCTCAAAATCAAAAACTTGGGATCTATCAAAATCCCCTTCCTAATCATGATCAGAATAATGCTTCTAACCATGGTCAGTAGAAGTCTAGAAGTAAACCGAATCATCCACTCATCATTCTAACCACATCAATTATCATCGTGTACCCCCTCCTTACACGTCACTTGTTGGCCATATCCACCATTCTCCCCATCAAGTAGCCACCATTAAAATAAAGGGTCCCTCACAAAACCCTTAGTGTGTTGTCACTACCCGAAGGAGTCATGTGGTGGTTCAAGGATCTCCTCCATCCTCTTCTAATCCAACACCATAAAGCACAATATAACATCATCAAACAACTTGAGAAGACTCCCATAAATATCCATCATGGACCTTCTCAAAACTTCATCTGTCCACAAAGACATTTTATATCATGCTCTCTAAGAGACACGCGTCCCCACCAACATTGATCCTACACAATTTCAGGCCCTTGTTTCACATCTCTATCCTTATCCAACACTCCCACTTACCTTCACTCAAAAATACTTACCACCACATGGCCCTACCCATAACCTTCCTCTCTACATCAAAGTCCACATCGACAATGTTCACATTAAAAGAGTGCTAATTGATAATGGATTGGCTCTTAATCTTTGTACCCTAAATCTCATCCATCGGTTGGGATACAACAACTTAGATCTTAAACAAGATATTATTACTATTAAAGCATATGATAATACAGAGCACAAATCAGTTGGCACCATCTATTTTCCTATCAATGTCAGGCCTGTTGTGCTTCCCACCCTCGTCCACATTATTGACATCCAGTTCCCACATAACCTCTTGCTTGGTCGGCCCTGGATTCATGAGATGAATGTTGTACCATCCACATTACATCAATGTCTCAAATTTGAACATGCTGGTATAGAAATTCACTATCCACAATGACCCACAACCCTTCCAATATTGTTAAGCATTGGAAGCTGAAAGTTATTGGGAACCTTATTGTCCTATCACTGAACCTACACTAGCATCATCACCACTATCATCATTTTTTGCTTCATATATCTCACCAGATAGTCTTCCATCCTCATCTCACAATGCGTTGTCATCATACGCTCCCCTTCTACCTAATCCATCCATAACTACTTCTTTGTTACCCATTCTGCCACTCAAACTAAAAATGACAGGGTGTGGAGAATATCAAACCTTCAGCATTGACCAGCTACAATTGTCACCCAAACAACTCAAAAGGCCCGACATCTGTCCAAACAAATGGAAAACATATGTGTTCGGCTCATCCACTTTTATCCATTTTGGGTGTCTTATTGATGAGTAGATCAAACCATCCAATTCCACATGGTTTATTGACAATTATATACCCTCTTACCTCTCCGATAATAAATATCTAACTCCCAAAAGGATGATGGCTCATATGGGTTATTCTGAACGAGGACTATGGGCCTCACCGGACAAGGCATCCCCAAACCCCCAGCTGTTATACCCAACCTTAATGGTCATGGACCTAGATACTAGCCACCTGGTGAAAGTATCTGTGATGACCTTAGTGATACTTCCAACACATAGCTGAGGAGGTCATTGACAATATTGACACAAGTTTCATCTATAGCCAATACAAAGACCTCACTGCCACTAATATTTTCCATGATATCATTGTTCTCACCATCAACATCACCCTCACCTACCCACAACTCATTCAATGGGACCAACGATCAGAGCATGCCCCTCTTGACTCATTTCAAAATGATGAAGCAATTCTTGAGTTCATGGGAACTTGCGAAAATATACCCATTGGTGATCATAAAAATGTTTTCAAATATGTTTAAACACTGACACCTATTTCGGTGAACAAGAGCTTCCCATTTCCCCTCAATCCCAATCTAATATCCCTCATCCCAACTTCTCTTGTCACCTTGATGAGGAAGATCCCCTTGCTGAATTCTTCTAAGAATCCCAAAATCTTGAACACGATCCAGTTATGGATCAACTTCTCCCAGCTCCTAAATAGCTGCAAGATGGCTCTGCATCACTAATTGAGGAAACCATTGACATCAACATCGGCATAGAAGAAGAACCCAAGATTCTTAAACTAGGGGCATCTTTGTCTATAGATGAACAATACATCTTTACCGCACTCCTAAAATAATTTTTTAGATATATTCGCATGGTCTTATGCAGATATGCTTGGTTTGGATCCTTCTCTCATGGTCCATAATCTTGTAGTGCGTAAAGATGCTAAACCAGTCAAACAAAAGATCTGAAAAATGCATCCAAAAGTCACGTTGCTTGTTAAAGAAGAATTACAAGGCTTTTCTGGACGTCGGTTTCATCTGACTCATTGATTATTCTTAATGAATTTATAATATCGTACCAATAGGGAAAGAAAACCGGGGGCATTCATATTTGCACCAACTTCCATGACATCAATAAACCTTTCCCAAAAGATGATTTCCCACTCCCAAACATCGATATGATTGTCAACTCTACAGATGGGCACAAGATGTTATCTCTCATGGATGGTTTCTCTAGCTATAATCAGATCAAAATTTCTGAAGAAGATCAACATAAGACAACTTTTACTACACCTTGGGGCACGTTTTGCTATCGAGTCATGCCCTTTGGACTCAAGAACACTCAAGCCACCTACTAACATGCTATGACTATCATTTTTCATGATATGATGCATGATATAGTTGAAGACTACATCGATGACATTCTGGGAAAATCTAAAACTTGTGAGGAACATCCTATGGTTCTTCGTTGAAATTTTAAACAACTATAAGAATACCAAGTTTGTCTTAATCCCAAGAAATGTGTTTTTGGCGTCACATCCGGAAAGCTCTTAGGTTTTATTGTCTCCAGATGTGGCATTGAAATTGATCCAGATAAAGTCAAATTTGTAGTCGAAATGCCTCCACCAAAGAATCTCAAACAACTACAAAGCCTACAGGGAAAGATTCAAGCCATCAAAAGGTTTATCTCATAGTTAGAAGATAAATTCCATCCATTCCACCATTTTCTTAAAAAGGGAAAAAAGTTTCACTAGAACGAGGAATGCCAAACATATTTTGACAAACTAAAGTAATATTAAATGCATCCTCCTATTTTGGTACCTCCTATGCCGGGAATGCCTCTTCTTCTCTACATATCAGCTACACAACATGCCTTAGGAGCTCTCCTAGCACAACATGATACCCATGGAAAGGAACATGCCATCTATTATTTAAGCCAAACATTAATTGCATATGAGCTCAACTACACTCCTATGGAAAAAGTGTCTTGTTGTGGTCTTTAACTCTCAAAAGATATGACATTACATGCTCAATAATATTGTTAAGCTCATAGATAAAGTTGATCCACTCAAATATCTACTCTTTAAATCGGCCTTAATAGGAAAAATGGCTAAATGGATCATGCTTCTCAGTGATTTTGACATTGAATATGTTAATAAAAAAGCTATCAAAGGACAAGTTCTAGCTGATCAGTTGGCAGAAGCTCCAATTTCTGATTTTGCACCACTCACCACTTGGTTCCCAAATGAATCCATATGTAATATCAACGAGTCAGATATGTGGACATTATACTTTGATGGATCTTTCGTACATCATGGCTCGGGCACAAATATCCTATTTATCACTCCTCAAAGCGACTTAATTCCTAAAGCTTTCCGAGTTGCTTTCCCTTGTACCAAAAATATAGCTGAATATGAAGCACTCATTTCCAGTCTAAGAATGGCCATCTAATGGAATATCAAGTATATCAATGTCTTTGGTGATTCACAATTAATCATTAAACAGGTCAATGATGACTATGCCACCAAAGATGATAAATTAATTCCTTACAAAATAATGGTTGACAGTTTTAAGGCTTATTTCCAACATATTCAGTTTGAACAAGTTCCTCGTATAAGAAAAAAATCAGCGGATGTTATGGCTACCATCACCTCCCTCCTAGACATGCCCTCAACTCCATCTAATTCATAATTCTTGGTTGAACAGCTCATGATCCCAGCCTACGACATTCCTGAGTCTGAGATGGTTTGTGAGATTTTTGGTCCCAATTCCCCTTGGTACCATGACATCTACACCTATCTCCATGATCATACCCTCCCACCAAATCTCCCTCATAACCATCACAAATCATTCATCCAACATTCCTCCCATTTCACTATCCTAGGAGATACCTTGTATCATAGAAGCTTTGATGGAACATTGTTACGATGCCTAAATTCCCAAGAGGCTGAATCAACACTTCAGGAAGTTCACGTGGGAATTTATGGTGCTCACACCAATGGTATGACCCTAGCCAAAAATATTCTATCTGATACCAGTTATTATTGGCTCAACATGGAAAAAGATGCATGCTCATATGTCCACAAATGTGTCCCTTTCCAAAAACATGTCGACCTCATCCACGCCCTGTCACAAGCCTTACAACCTATCAGTACCCCTGGCCTTTTTCCACTTGGGGTCTCGATCTCATTGGAAAATTAAATCCCACTTCATCTAATGGTCACAAATTCATTATCATCGCCACAGAATACTTCACTAAGTGGGTCGAAGCCATGCCACTCACCTACGTCACTGGAAAACAAATATCCAAATTTATCCTTAACCATATCATTTTCCATTATGGTATTCCATCCACTCTCATCACAAACAATGGAAAATCCTTCAAAAATCAAGATGTCCATGAAATTTGTGACCAATTCCATATCAAGCTCAAGTTTTCCACTCCCTTTTATCCACAAGGCAAATGACCAATCAAAAGCATCTAATAAGACATTAAAGTGCATCCTTGGAAAATTGTGAATCAAGCAGATGCAATTGGCATACACAAATATATCTTGCCTTGTGGGCCTATCGCACCTCCATCTGCACTCCCACTGGCACCACTCCATACTCTCTTGTCTTTGGCACTGAAGTAATTTTTTCCATTGAGATCGAAATCCCATCCCTACGTGTTTCCCTCCAACACCTCATTGATGACGAAGACTACCGTTTCCATCACCTTCAAGAACTCGAGCTCCTCAATGAGAAACACCTCCAAGCCTTGGATCACCTCAAAGCCTATCAAAACCTCCTTCGTCATCATTATAGAAAGCATGTAAAGGATCATGAGTTTGAAATCGGTGTCCTAGTCCTTAAGGCAAATTAGTGCAACACTAACGCCAAGTGAGAAAATAAGGGAAAGTTCAAACCAAATTGGCTCAGACCATATGTCGTTATAGCTCATAGTTCTACTTATAAGCTTCACTCTAGTGGATCGGGTGCTTATAAGCTTGCCACTCTAGACGGATATGAGTTGGATGAGCCCATGAATATCATGCATCTTCGTTCTTCTATGCTTAAGTTCCTAACGCTCCACATTATAAAAAAACATCCATCCAAAGGTGAAAACCACTTCAGTGGCACCTTGGGCAAGTACCATGGTGAAAACTAGTTTCCGACACTATGGTAAATTTGATCCTCTATCTACTAGCACTCTACAACACTACTACACGCACACTGGGGGAAAACTACCCCTTCATCCCTACATCCCTTACATCCCTCTTCACAAATTTCATCCTACTCTACCTTATCCATTCTCTAAATTCAAACTTCTTTGCATGATCTTTTCTATGAATCACATAGGATCTGTCATGGTTAGGAACCCCATCTATCCCGATCCCAACTAAGGTCGCATTGTCCATGCCTAATCACACCCAGGAAATAAATTTCTAGAGTCTAAGTCAAATTTCGAGAAATGCAACCCTTGTAAGATCTCAAGGCCTTCATTTCTCTCCAATCCTCCCCATTTACACTCATTATTACTCTTTCCCTGCCACTTTCCTTTCTCTCTGCTATCCTATCACAATTAATGTCATGGTTCTATTGTAAATATTTGTACAAAATTCTAGAACATTTGACATCCATTTCCTTTGTAAATACCACATATTACATTAATAACATAAACAAATTATACATCCATCCATATCCATGACCTAAATCCTAATCTACATCTAACAAATAGTCACTATCTCATCCATAATCCATAATCCATAATAAATCCTCAAACTTCTCAATCATAAGTACTACTCATACCAACATCAACATGATCCATCTAAGAACATCATATCACAAATCTAACACATCATAACATATCTAAATATCATCACCATAACAATGAATAATCATTATGATCCCATTCACATTTTACCATCATCACAATCATCTAATAATATTTATTACAAATTAATACCATCCATCGTCAAACCACATCATCATTACTATTGTTAACCATAACAAAATAAAATTTCATCACATATATACAAAAATCAACATTTTATGTACACATCATCACATCTATACATCACCCACAATAAAAACAATATTCTCATCAAACCCGTCATGAACCAAATCATCTAAACACTATCTCATTATCACATCACACACTCATCATGATAATCACTAAAACATTAAACATTATCAACACCATAATAAAACAACATCATTAATCATCATCAACCAACATCATTAATCATCAAAAGAAATCACATCATCTCATCATATATAATCTAACCATCATCATAAAATAACATACACTATACATCCAAAATCATAATAATCATAAGTATCCAACATCATAACCATATCCACCAAAAAATAATCATCATAATCATCATACAATATCTCACTACATGTGCATGTCATAATAAAAAAATCATACACCTCATCAAAAATGGTAATCATATATCACAACCATCCATATATATATATACATAAAAAATATGACCATCTTGGCCATCAAAATAATCGATCATCTGTACATACATCAAAACTGTGACCATACTGGTCATCAACAAAAAATACATATGATATGATATACTAACACTCATCAAGGTGTCAAACTCCCAGTATCATCCCCCAGTGGAGGAGGTTGTCAATACACTAGTTGTGCTCCCAGAAGCTATAGATCGACTCGTCTCTGACCTAATCTCTGTCCATAACCTTCCTTATTGTCCAACCACATAATCCACATAACATACATAATCAGGCCACTCATGTATCACAATGTCCTCATAATACCGCATCTCAGCCATCAAGTCCTGATACTACTGTAAAGACACTGTCTGAGGAGGCCCCATCTACCTTGAACTCTGTGAGGTGCTTGGTGTTGCTCCTACCCCTACATCATGTGATCCACTTTGTGTCCCACAACCCCCTACTCCTCCATCTAATGGGCCATATCTCACCCTATATGCATACCTTCGATCTCATAATGTCTCGATGTCACTATATGATCCTCTCTTGCTCTATCTACGTCAACTCTCCCTACAGCATGCAATATCTGTCCCCCTCTGTCTCACCACTACTATAAATCCATGTATATCTCTCATCAGATAACATCTCCTTTCCATATATCTCCACTGCAAATTGTGCCTCCCTCTCTAACATATCTATACGTGCCTGTAACTTGGCACCTCCCAGAGCTGATCCTCCTACTCCTCCATCTCCTCCTACTCCTCCATCACTTGACCCATCTATCCCCCTACTCCCGATCCACTCCCACCTGACGGACCCTTCTACATCTTCCTGTGATGGAAGCACTGTCTGTAGTGGCAAATAAAGTATCATCTACCTCCATCACATCATATCATGCCTCTTTGGTCTCTGCACTTTGAGACTACACCATTGGTTGTTGTAATGGTTAACCACCCAAAATAATAATAGGTAGCGCCCTATGTACCTCCTCCTCCTCCTAACCATGTGGTTGTGGTTGATGAACCACTAATGCATGTCCCTGGGGTAAACCCCCTGTATACCTATCGCCAGGCCATGAACAAACCTCATACCCCCTCGAGGATGTGTCAACCATACCGGTCTAATCTCTTCCCACCACTCTGCATACCCTTGTGCTACACTACCCTAGGTCCTCTACTACTGGTAATACTGCACCATGCAATCACTATGTACCTCATCTAAACTCAGCTCTAGGCTACTGCCTCTGGAATCATTACACCCCAAACACCTATCTCCTGTGTAGTCCAATCAAACATATGGTGGCCTGCTAGTATGCCCTGCATTATCCCAAACTGTCGTAGCACACAATCTAGCTGGTATCACTCTACTGTGTATGGTTGACCCCAAACCAAATCATATGGAGTTTGGATCCTCCCTAAATGTCTGTTGATCTCCCTCCCATACCTCATACTGCTGGTATGGCCTCCAAGTAATATCCCCTACCTGTAACTCATCAATATGTCGACGATACCAATACAGCTCACCTAAATGCTCCCATCTCCCCCTAGTCATCTACCAACCATAAATAGAAGGCTCCCCCACTCGCCATTTCTCCCTGACACCAATCGATCCCCCAACAATATGGTCATAACTCCATATCTGTAACAAAATCCCCACTTCAATACTCCCCCCTCCACCATAATCCACTCTATGGAAATCTCGATATAATCAAGCCAATACTACCGGAGCCCATGCAAATACGGTCTCCTCCTGCCACATCGCATGCACCACCCTTGCCAAGCCGATGCTGAACCATCGACCTCCACCATCTGGGAATAATATGCAGCTGATCATCAAACACAACAATAGTGGCACTCACTCCATGTATCCCTCTCTGGAAATATCCCAGATCTATCTGCATACCATCTCGCAACACATCCTCCACATCTATCAATAGCCTCAAACTATCCCTTGGTCTTGATCTCTACCACATTACAGGCTCTCCCTCTATCGGTAACCAATAGATACAATATACGTCCTCCAACATCACAATCATCTCGACTATCGGTAACCAGAAGGTACTCGTCTCTGAGTGCCATCGCTCAATGAATGCTGTCAACAAAGCCCGATCTTCTCACATCACTGACATCCTCGCTATGTGGAGTAATCCTAACACATGTAACAAAGATGCCTCCTCCTCCTCTACCTCTATATCCGCCCCTCCTAGCAAATACTGTAAAGCCACCGATCGTGATGTCTAACCTGGACAGGTAATAACACCTCCTACACACATCAAACATGTCAATACCTACATCTAATCACCAATGACACACACCCCCTCCCCCCTTCCCATTCTCTCTTCCCTCCCATTTCTTTCACACAATCCATTAGTTACCTAACAACTTAAATGTGCCACTTACCATATAACACGTGCCACTTCTATCACACATACACACTCCATCCTAAATGTGCTACCATACCCTAAATTCCTCATATACCAACCTAAATGCACTACTTCCATCATATGCGCTACTATATACCCTATAAACGATACTAAACCCTAAACATAAAAATCCTACAACCATATCCACTCACCCTCACCACTCTATATAAACATATGCGCTAAAGTATATTAAACATGCTAAAACGCATCCCACCCTACCTCTAACCTAAAACAACCCAACCGTGCTACTATTTCATCCCTATATAAATGTGGTACTATTATACTATCTACACACTACTTTAATAAATGCGCTAAACCATATGCCTACCGACCACAAACGCACCATTCTCTACCCGGTTCCCCATTAACGCTATATGTGCCACTATTTAGCATATACGTGTTGTTTTAGGGCCCGTACGTGATGAACAGTGCACTAAGCACCAATTTTACCCTACAATATCCCTAAAAATATCGAAAAAAAACAAAAATAATTTACAAAATAAAATGTACAATCACTCACCGGTAGTCCTGCCTCTGCTGGCCATTGATACTCTCTCACGAAATCCGCTTGATGGTCCGCAATCCTCTCATACGCCATAATTCCTCTCTCGAGCTCTCATTTTCAAACTATGCACGGTGAAAATGACCCTCTTGTGGACCCTGAAGGCCTTTTATACCTGTCACGGTGACCCCAAACCTTCCGAGAGCCTGTTCTTCCTCCCGGGGTCTCCGTTTTTCCTCCCATTTCTTCCTACCTTCGTCAAATTTCCTCCTTTATCACCTAAAAATAAAAAAATCATTAAAATGCCAAAAAAATCAAAAAATTCCAAAAAAATTCCAAAAAAAACAAAAATTCTAAAAAATCATAAAAAATTCTAAAAAAATAAAAAAATCGTAAAAATTCCAAAAAATCATAAAATTCCAAAAAATAGAAAAATCGTAACAATTCCAAAAAAATCAAAAACATCTTAAAAATTACAAAAATTAAAAAATCATAAAAAATCCAAAGATTAATTCCAAAAAATCATAAAAATTCCAAAAAAAATAAAAATTCCAAAAAATAAAAAAATCTTAAAAATTCCAAAAATTAAAAAATCATAAACAATTAAAAAAAATAAAATACAAAAATGTAACATGTGTCCACATATCTAAATAATTCCATTCTAAACATTTTGTCAATGTCATATGTGTGTTTGTCTGCATTTTCATTTTGGCAGATGATATGAGGTCGCTTTTGTTTTCCTTTTGTATAAGGTCTGATGATATGAGGACCAAATTTCTATATTAATCTGTCTTGATGATATGAGGACATGGGGCATTTGGCAATTAGTTACCAAGGTCTTTATACCTTGGTGCATTTTTCTCTATGCCACATTAATCACACAGCTAATGATGATAACACTGGACACTTTATGGTAGCATCCCCCCTTCTATCATCATCCTTTAGCCACATATCATCATATACACCTAATCCTCATCATCCTCTAATCATCCCATCAAAATGATCCCTTATCAATATCCACATCCAAATATTATCATCTTGTATCCCACATATACAAATCCCACCCCCTTGACTGGGGCATCTCAAAATATAACATCTTTAAATCCAACATCCTTACATCAAAATCCAAACTCTTCAATCCTATCCCCTTGACTGGGGCATCATATAATCCAACATATCCAAATCCCACATCCTATAATTCAACATCCTCCATAGTTAACCCCTTGATTGGGGCATCATCTACATCCAACCTCCTCAATCTTCATATATTGTTGACTGGGGCATCCAATATTCTCTATCCCCTCCTTTAATCTCCTCTTCTACTACTCTTCTCTCCTAATCTTCCAATTTCCTCTAATCCACTCTCTTCTAATCTTTTACTCTCCCCCCTCCTCTCTTGTATCCTATTTTCTGATCCTCTTCTCCTCCTCTAATCTTCTAATCTCCTTTTCTTCTACAATCCTCAAATCCACTCATCCTCTCTGTATCTTCTACTTCTTTAATCTTCATGTTCTAAATCCTATTTTCTCTCCTCTAATCCTTCATCTTCTCATCTATAATCCTACATTCTCATCCTCAATCTTCTAAATCAATTATGCACACTCATCATCAATTTCCTCAACTCCTCTAATCATCTCTCATCCCCTTGGGTATCTCTTCTTTTCGAGTGGTTACCCGACTCGTTCCTCCCCGCCTAACCCCTCAAGAGGGCATCACCTCTCCATTTATCCTATCTTCTCTTATTTTCTTTGAACTATCATTTCCATGCAGTAACACTTCAAAGAGGGGCAAAATGTAGACATGCAAAATGTTGACATGGTCATCATACATATAGTAACCCATCCCCATTATCAACCATATAATAATTAATTATAAAAATTATTATTATTATATAACTACTAATTATTTCTCCCATCTCCCATAATCCCATTACATCCTTACAAATATTAATACATCATTAATATTTTATTTTCCACACTAACTAATCCTCATTAACTATTTTCTAGCAATTTAAAAATACTCACCCACCTACCACCTATACCTACTCTATGCTTAGCTTATCCATCTAATCACCTCATTAACATACTTAATCTCACCTAACTACATGTTAAACGAACCTCCAAATCTAGAGGCTTCTATTTCTAGAAGCCTCTCCATTCTTCCCTCCCATTTTCAAATATTCAAAAAAAAATACACTATTCCATTGAATTTTTAATTCAATGGAGAATTCTCATGAAATCTAGAATTTTCTACATCTAGAAAATTCTCCTCTCATCCATTCTCAACCATTGATCTAATCCACCATGGAAATATCTCAACCATTGATTTTTACCTCCTCTAGCTATAAATAGAGGTGCCACCCTCCATGGCAAGCACCTTAGAAATTTGCAAGTATATTTTCCCCAATTCTCAAGCCATCTAAGCAATCTTCATAGCATTTCATCAAGCTCAATCAAGCATTTGATCAAGGGGAGGTGATGCTGATTTGTTCCCAAGATCTGAAGCATCCTTACAACCATTCAATAAGAAAATCAAAGGAGCAAATCAAACTCATCAAAGGAGGAGGATTTCACTTGTAGGTAAGTACATGTATATAACTTTCTCCCCCTTTTTATCTCTTCTCAATCTGAGGTAGATGAACTATTGTGTTAGATCTCATTTTGAATTGGTTTCATATTCATTTCATGTTTGCATGCTAAAACCATAAGACATGTTAAATTGTTATATTATATCTATTATTACTCAAATGGTCTCGTTTTCACGAATCAGTCCCTAATACACATTAAATTTTTGCGTTATATGTATTAGGGATCAAATGTCCCCATTTAAAGTAATTGAGACCTAGGGGAGAGGACCCTATAACCGAGCGGGTACCAAAACATGTACATCTCTTTTCACCATAGGTTGTTGACAAAAGCACCAATAGTTGTTCACTTTTTGGTTAATTACACTTTTTAAGAGTTAATGAGAATGTGACACATAGGGCGCTCGGTCATTGGTCCCTCTTTCAAATGCTTTATATTGATTTTCTTCATATTAAATCAATTCAAAAACTACTTTTCCCTCCAAATTAACACACGAAACGAAAATGTCAATATGGCACGATCATATGCTACACGATGATATAAATTTTTTACGCTACCGACATACCTACATATATTTGCATACCCCTAAAGTTAGGTGCACGGTTATAGGGTCCTCTCCCCTAGTACACATTAAATTATTACATTATGTGTATTCGGGATCAATTATCAATCACAAATACACATTAAAATATCATATTAAATTTTTTGGGGTTCATTTAGCTATATTTGAATGAATAAATCCATAATAAATATTAATTTTTTTATATTTTGTGTATTAGGACTTGGTTAGCTTTGTTTGAAACAAGTAAGCCCTAATACATGTTTAGCTATCACATTAAATATATTAGGATTTGATTTTTGTAAATCAGTCTGCTTAATGTATAATACACAGTAAATTATCGTACTATATCTATTTGGGATCGATTGGTCTCATTTATGCTAGTCAAGCTCTAATACATGTTTAAATTTTGCATTATATGTATTAGGGCTTGATTGGCCCCTATTTGAAGCAATTAAGCCTTTATACATATTAAATTCTCATATTCTATGTATTAAGGATTGATTAGCCCCATTTACAACAATTAATTACTAATACACTTTAAATTATTATATTATGTGCATTAAGGATTGATTAACATTGTTTGTTCCAATCAATCCCTAATAAACATCTAATTATTATATTGTGCTAAAGATCGATTGGCCCCATTTGAACCAATCAAGCCCTAATGCACGTTTAATTTTTGTATTTTTTGTATTAGGGCTCAATTGGTCCCATTACACCAATTGACCTAATATATGTTAAATCGTCATATTATATGTATTTGGGGTTGATTATGCATATTACTTGTATTAAGACTTGATTGGCCACATATGAACCAACAGATCCATACTTCATGTTTCATTATTATAGTATATGTATTAGGGTTTGATTGGCACAAATGCGACCAATCACACCCTAATACACATTACATTATTGTACTACATATATTAGAGATCAAAGAGCTCCATTTACATCATGCAAATCCTAAAATATTTTTAATTATTGTATTATGTGTATTAGGGATCTAATTGCATTGTTTAAACCAATCAAAACCTAATACATGTTGGATTATCTCACTATGTTAGTAGGGCCTAATTGGCCCCATTTTAATAAACCAATCCCTATTACAAGTTACATTTTCATATTATGTGTATTAGGCCTCAATTTCCCCCATTTACACCAAACAAGCCCTAATACATGTTAAATTGTTACAATATGTGTGTTAGGACTCAATTAGCCCTATTTGAACTAATTGAGTGCTAATACAAATTTATTTATAGAAATAGATATATTAAGGCTCGACTGGCACAAATGAGACCAATCAATCCCTAATACATCTTAAATTGATGTGTTATGCATATTACGATTTGGTTTTCTCTATTTGAACTAATTGAGCACTAATACGTGTTGTATTGTCACATTATATGTATTAGAGCTTGATTGGACCAATTGGAACTAATCATGTCTTAATACACACAAAACTATTACATTATGTATATAAGGGATTGATTGGCCCTGTTCGAATGAATTGAGTCCTAATACATATATAATTATTGCATTATATGTAATAAGGCTTGATTAATGCAAATGGGGCCAATCAAGCCTTAATAGACTTCAAATTTTCATATCATGTCTATTAGGACTTAATTGACCATGTTTTCACTAATCAAGCCTTAATACAAATTTAATTGTTACGTTATGTGTATGAGGACTTGATTGGCCTTGTTTGAAGCAATTCAACCCCAATATACATTTTTTAACATTATGTGTATTATGACTCAATTGACCTTATTTACATAAATCAAGCCCTAATACATGTTAAATTGTCATATTATGTGTAATAGGACTTGACTAGCCCCTGTTTATTCCAATCAAGATATGATGTACATTTAATAGTCGTACTTAGTGTGTTAGGTATTGATTGGCCCCATTTGAAACCATTGATCCCTAATACACATTTAATTTTTCATAGGTGTATTAGTGTTTGATTGGAATATGTGGCACCAATAGATCCCTAATACATGTTAACTTTTCATATTTTCATGTATTAGGGATTGATTGCTTCCATTTGTGTCAATTAAGCCTTGATAAATTTTAAGCTGTCACATTAGGTGTATTAGTGCTCAATCAACCTTATTTGAACTAATCGATTCCTAATACATGTTAAATTATGGCTTTATGTGTAGTTGGTCTTGATTTTTCCTATTTGGATAATTTGATCCCCAATAAATGTTTAATTGTTACACTATATGTATTAGGATTCTATTAATGCAAATAGGGCCAATCAATCCCCAATACAAGTTAACTTTGCATATTATGTGTATAAGGGATTGTTTGGCTCTACTTGAGACAATCAATCCCTAATACACCTTTAATTTTTTTGTATAATGCGTATTAATGCTCAATCAAATTTTTTGAATCAATCAAATCACTAATGAACATTAATTTTTACATTATGTTTCTTACGCCTAAATTAACCCCATTTTTTAAAAATCAAGGGATGATAAATCTTAAATTATATATTATGCGTAGTAGGGATAAAGTGGCATGATTTTCTCCTTTTGAGCCCTAATGAAATTTTAATTTTTGCGATAGTTTTGTTAGGTATCAATTGGCCTCGTTTAAATATTTTGATCCCTAATGCATGTATAACTGTCATAGTAGGTGCATTAGGATTTGATTGGCACAAATGGGGCCAATCGAGCCCTAATATGTACGTTGAATTGTCATACTATGTATTAGGGCTTGATTGACTCCACTTGTGCCAATACAACCCTAATACACATCTATGTCACAATAGGTGTATTAGTGCTCAATTAGCAAAAAAAAACCAATAGATCTTTAATACATGTTATATTGTCGTATTATGTGTATTAACGCCATATTGGACCCATTTTATCCAATCAAGCCTTAATGATGTGAATCCAGTTGCAAGAGGATGAAATACCTCCAAAACACACATAAAAAGCTTTGCAAATAAAAACCAGGAGTTTCAAAATAGCTTTCTTCTCATTCTGGAATCCACACTAATCTTTTACATCATTACAATCCTCCTTTTATTTCACATCTACTCTAAAAACCCTAAAATGCCAAAAATTACCTGCTAGAAAAACAACTCGGATGGCCCCCAAAATTTGCGTTCCAAATATGAATTCATAATTAAGGCTCACGCAAAATTTTTACTTGTTCTAACAAGTAAAACAAAATTTATTAAAGTTCTAAGACCTAGTCAAAAGTGAAAAAAATATTTGGAGCCAATTTTAGGCTACTAAATGAATGAATCCGGGCCTGAAAATGTGCCAGAATGGCCACAACCTTGCATGAAAATTCGACCCCAAAATATTAGTATTACATATCTACCACCCTGTAAAATTTCAAGACGATCCAACGGTTGGATCAAAAGTTATGGTCTCTACAAGTTATGCTCCCGTATCACTTAATGCACGTTAAATTATCACAGTATATGTATTAGGGGTAATCTAGCCTCATTTGAACTAATTGATCCCTAATACACATTAAATTATCGCAAGACATGTATTAGGGATCAATTAGTGCGAATAGGGCCAATCGAGGCATAACACAAGTTAAATTGTTGAAGTATGTGCATTATGGATGAATTGGATCGATTTGTGCTAGTTGAGCCCTAATACATTCTAACCAATCAAGCTTTAATACACCTTTAATTGTTGAAATAGGTGTATAAAATATCAATTAGCATTAGTGAGGCCAATCACATCCTAATACATGTTAAATGATCATATTATATGTATTAGGGGTTGAATGGATTTTTTTGCAGCACCTTCATACATATTAAATTATCACGTTATCCATATTAGGGATAGATTGGCCCCATTTGAACCAATCAAGCCTTAATATAAGTTAAATTATCATAATAGGTATGTTAGGGCTCGATTAGAGTAAATAGAACCAGTAAATCCTTAATATGTATGTTGAATTATAGATGTATATGTATGATTGATTGGCAACATTTATAGACATTAATCCCTAATACACTCTAATTATCATACTATATGTATTAAATATGGATTATCCCATTTGAACCAGTCAAGCCCTAATACATGTTTAATGAACATAATAGGTGTATTAGATATTGATTAACACAAATAATACCAATCAATCCCTACATGATTAGTTGATGTAAATAAAGCCAATTATCAAATGGTGTGTATTAAGGCTCGTTTAACACTGTTTCTGCCAATCAAACTCTAACACACCTTACAAATTGTCATCTTATGTTTATTAGAGATAAATTGGCCTCATTTTAACCCGTGAAGCTATAATACACATTAAATTATTACATTATGTGTGTTATAACTTGATTGTCCCCCTTTGTTGCAATTGAGCCCTAATACACATTAAATTATTGAATTATATGTATTAAGGCTCAATTGGCCCCATTTGCATCAATCAAACCCTAGTACATGTTTAACTATTATAGTATTTGTAGTAGGGCTTGATTGGTGTGAAAGAGGCCAATTGAGCCCTAATATACATCAAATTGTCATATTATGTGTATTAAGGCTCAATTAACATTTTTTTGCCAATTGATCCCTAATACATGTTAAATTTTCACATTATGTTTATTAAGGCTCGATTGGCCTCGCTTACACCAATTAAGCTATAACATGTGTTTAATTGTCATAATAGGCGTGTTACGAATAAATTATCCCATTTGAACCAATCGAATTCTAATACACATTTAATTGTCAAGTTGGTGTATGAGGGCTCAATTGGTACAAACAAGATCAATCAATCCCTATTACACATTAAATTATCATATTATATGTATGTGTGCTTGATTGACCTTGTTTGCACCAATCGAGCCCTAATACACATTAAATTATGGCATTATATGTATTAGCCCACTTAATTGGCACTATTTGAACTAATCTTTAACACATGCTAAATTATCTCATTATGTTTAAATACAAGGATCATTTGGCAAAAATGGGGCTAATTGAGCCCTAATAGATGTTAATTTGTTATATTATGCATGTATTAGGTCTCTATTGTCCCCATTTCTTCTAATCTGGGCCCAATCAATGTTAAACTATTTTATTATATGTACTAGGCATTGATTAGAACCCTTAAATACATTCAATCTGTAATACACGTCAAATTTCACATTATGTGTAATAGGGCTTGATTGACCCCATTTGAATCAATCAATCCCTAAATACAAATTAAATTTTTTCTATAGGTTTTTTAGGGATCAATTAGCAAAAATAAGCCCAATCAAGTTCTAATGAACATTAAAATATTGCATTATGTGTATAAGGGCTCAATTGGCTCCACTTGCAAAATTTGAGCCCTAAAATTAGGTTCATTTCTAAAAAATGGAAACCACATATTAAACGCGACATGTGTAATAAGTTTGCATTAGTAGATGATATGACATGTTTTGTGCAAGATTTTCCTGATGGCATAAAATATGACATGTAAAATGGTGTCCCTAGTAACCATAACCAATTTTGAGTGATTTTTTACCCAAATTAATGAAATACTTATTGGTGGCGCTATATGTATCAACGTGATAAAGCAACACAAAATTTTCATTAGTATTTTTAAAAAGTTGAAATAGTGTGGCAACGCCATCAAAATCTACTAGTGATATGAGATACATTTTGGCCTTCTATAATCACGAGGGTTTACATAGATAGCACCAATTACCAAATAAATACATATCATCACTATATGTTATGGACCAATTGGGGTAAAAAATATGTTTCTCAAACTTTCATTAATGTCATTACTTTTATTTTAACTATAACAATAATCACTATCCTCTTTTTAAAAAAATGAATAGACATGACATGCCTAGATAATTTGTAATTCATCTTGAAAAAAACATCTAAAGGTATAATTTTTTGAAACTCTAAAAAATATAGGGTTTGATATCAAACAACTCAAACAAAATGAAACTACGGTATAAGGGTGAGACATGACAAGCACACTATTTTTTCAATATTAATTTTCATGAATTAAAATAACCTAAGATTTGGGATCAAACAACTCAAGAAAAATGAAAGTATGGTTTCACATTGATAATCAGAACTCACTGTGTGTGTGTGTGTGTGTGTGTGTGTGTGTGTGTGTGTGTGTGTGTGTGTGTGTGTGTGTGTGTGTGTGTGTGTGTGTGTGTGTGTGTGTGTGTGTGTACACACACACACAAATAATGTAATTAGTCTTAACTGCACTCATGAATGCATAGTCACCAAAATATAATATGAATAAATAGATTGCAACTAAATGCAACACAAGTAATGTATTTTTTTTTTCAAATAGCCATAAAAGCACATGTAAAAATGAATATACATTGGAAGACTTAATTAGGATTGCCTAAATCTTAATGCATAAATGCATGCCCCAATGTGAGAGTGACATCACCTCAAAGTTTAGATCTAATCATAACGTGAAATACAAAACATTGGTGACATTTTTGTCACATGACAAATACATTGGTGATGTTTTGGTCACTAAAAGAAGTTGAGTGTGTTTACATATGGTTTACATGGTCTTGAATTTTTTTTGGTGATCTTCACAATTTGAGACGTATAACTTGTAAAATAGACTTTCTCTTCCTTACCTAGAATGTCTACAACATATAGAGATTAAGGAAAACAAAGTTAACTTTAAGATCATGTGTTGAGGGCTAGTAGAGTTTCTCATCAGTGTCTAATTATTATGTCCCTAAATGGTGGAAACAAGTCTATGAACATAAATCCAAAATAATAAATTCCATAAATCAAAACACATTCATGATTCAATAACCTAAAACAATAAATTCTATGAATTGAAACAAATTCATGATTCAATCACCCTTGATTGTGAGCCAAAATGCTACACATGAAATACTAGTTTCAATAGTAACAATGTTCTAATAATTGTTTTATCTCACTAAAGTGTATTTGATTAATCAATAAATGATTATAAATGATTATTAAATATTGTGTGATGAACTACAATACTTATGTATTCTAGATAATTGAAATTAAATAAAGACTTTATTAACACATAAAACTGACATCTAATAACTTAAAACATGAAATAAAAATAGAAAAATGAGACTGCAGCTTATAAAAAACCCAAAAACAAAATATACATTTATACATGTCTAAAATATTATTTAGAATGTGTTGGAATTAATAATCACGCCGAAGGTGTTCCCCCTATGGTAAAGGACCTCCGGACGTTTCTGCTTCTGTCTTAAAATTGACGGTTTGACGGCTGTCTGGACATTTTCACATTTTTAACAGTTTTTTTTACCTGCGTTGTTTGCAGTCTGGTTAAGATAAAAACAGTGACCCACATTCTCTGATATGAACATCTCCACATCGTGACCCACGCTAATCATTTCTCGGTAATATTCCATCTCTGTATCACGGATCAGGTTTTTGTCCGCGATGTCCACAAATAAGGGAGGAAAACTAAGCGTGTTGAGAGGGGGAGCTTAAGGTCCCGTGGGATTCGTTATCGGATCATCTTTAGTGCTTCCCACAGGTAGAGACAATTCCATGAATCTGTCCACCATCTCCAGTGTCAAAAGCGCCGAGTCAGGGGGAATTTCGGCCTCCGATTTGCTTCGCACAGATTTTCTTTCCAAGTAGGTCACGTACTTGGGAAATTGTTGGTCTATTGACCCTCTTATCTTTACATAGTGTGGAAATTAATAGTGTTTTATTAGGCAAGAGACATCTCATTGTGGGCACTCGGAAGTGAGGAGACCCAATTTCTGGAACACATTTAGAATTGGTGGATGGGCATTGGGACCAGTAGGAAAGTTATTATGAAAATGGGCACTGGGATCCTTTTCTACAAAACTTAAGACTATGTTGTGCATTTCATTGGAGAATTAAATTTAATAAGTAATTAGCCACTTCGAGTCTTGCTTGCCATTAATGGTTGACTCGTGGGAGTCTTTCAGCAGTTTCACATTCGATATGATGGTGGCGTGGGAATGTCCCACTGCAGAGCAAGAGAAACAATGTGAAGAGGGGCAACAACAAAGAGAGATTGAATCAGAGGCTAAAGAGGAGGAAGATGAGTCCTCGCTCTTCTATTTTGATTTGATTCCTCTACTAGTTCGTTGGTTATGGTCGTCGTTGTTATTAGTAGCAGTTATAGTTAGTTGGGTATTGAATTTGAATAAAATAATTACGATCACAGGTGGAAGTGGAAAGCACAGTGGGGGAAAGGGCATTTACTCGATTGGGTCCAGCCATACCACAGGGTAAGTGCACCAAGTTGGGGGACAATTAAGTGGACATCAAATCCTGAATTTTACATTAAAAATAGCAAAACATCAAATTTAGTCTTCCGCGGACTTGAACCATGCCGAAAAGTAAAAACTATGTCATAAAAATGGTACCATTGCGTAGGGGAGACTATTAGCTTTGTAGAAATACTAATTTTAAAGTGAATAGAAGAGGATAAATATCATTTTATAATTTTTTACTAATAGTAGGTCTTTAAGACACTTTTTCCTGTGAATGTTTATATCTACGTTTAAGACTGCAAAGTTTGTTTCACTTATCAGAATGTGATAAAAATTATACCATCCCAACCGTGGTGAAATTATATACATGTTCAAAAAAAAAATTATTTGATTTCAATATTTTTTGATGAAGTTATGGCGGGCAAACAGAAAGTGCTCTGTTTTCTTTATGTTTTCATACCACTTTCACGGAAAAAATCATAAAAAATAAAATATTACTCAAAAAAATACAAACTAAAATCCATCCCAAGATAGATAGTGGCATATAACTTCTCACCAAAGGAAAAAAATATATATTAATTTTTGGTCATTCAAATTGTGGGCAAACGGACTATAATCTTATCAGCGTTTTTAAAATAAAATACCAAGTCATTGAATTTTGAGTGTTTAATATAGCTAATCTTGTCCATTTTTTACAAAAATTAGTATTTTAGAAACTAGATTCTGGATGCTACGATTCATATTAGTATAATTTTATCTAATTTTGAGTGTATGTATTGCTAATAATCCCTACAAGTTGATATTATTTTGTTATTTGCAATATGATGTCCACGGATGACCCTATATTTGTCCATCAACTTCCTGCACTTACCCCACAATAACAAAATCTATTGAATTGGTTGAGTGGGAATGCATGCGTAATGTATATTGATGATGGAAATATTTTGAGACAAAATAAAACTCCTATAGAAAACGTATATACCATAAGACCCTAAATACTAAACCATCAGCATGTTAACTCGTAAAATACAATACTCATTTATATTCATAAATGGACTATGAATGAAAAATTATGTAATAGAATTTGGATGATTTGTATTACCCCCAATGGCAGAAGGAATCCCTGAGCGTTATGAGCGGTAAAATCCCCATAGTTTCATCTTTTTGTACGTAGCGAGAAGGCTTGGCTTGCCCAAATGGAGGCTTTACCTTTTTGGGAAATTGTAGTTTAATGGCTTATGTATCTGGTATATATTTTGTCATTGCATTTTTTGTGAGATTTTAATTCACCCCTGGAAGATGAAACTCCATGACATGAGCTTGGCATTATTCTCCATTAGATGAACCCTTGTCATGGGCCTTAACAACATTGTTTCACTATTTGATTCTGACCTACTCTCATTGGTTATATTTGACTATAGCTATAGCAATGAATTTGGTTGTGTGCAACCTTTAATTCTAATTTGGTTATATAATCCATTTTCCATCCACTTAATTATGTGTTTTATCCAATTTCTCATCACTCATCAACTATTCAATAATTCATTTTGATTTGGTGAAGCATAGGATTCAAACATTGACCCATGTTCATTAGGATGTTTGAGTTCAAGCTTTTCTACTAGAAAAATTCTCCAGCATGGATATGCACCAGTTGTTGGAAGTCGAATGATCTGTATCACCCCCAATAGATTATGTATATGGTATATATTTTGTCATTGCATTTTTGTGAGATGTTAATTCACCCTTGGAAGATGAAACTCCATGACATGAGCTTGGCATTATTCTCCATTAGATGAAACCCTTGTCATGAGCCTTAACAACATTGTTTCACTATTTGATTCTGACCTACTCTCATTGATGCATGTTGACAATAATCATCAAATTGTACGTTGGATAAAAGTCTTCATAGAATGGCCTACACACCCAAGAGTAGGAGATGACTTGATAGTCTGCAAAAAAAGTGTGAGACTTTGGCAAAATTCAAATGCATACATTAGAGTTGTTTGGCTCAGATGACAATTAGGAAATAGATTGTTTTTGTGTGTCATTTTGTTATGTAATGTTTGCATTTCTTTTTTTGAAGTGAGTATAAAAAATAGTGGAGAATAATATGTTTTCATTTTTCCTTGTTTGGATGCACAACAATTTATTGTTAGGCTTCTTTTTGGGAGTGGAAAACCAGAGGCTTTTTTGGAGGAACAAAAGGTAATCGTACGTTACAGTGCGTTAGCCCATTTAATGAACTTTAGAAAACACATTATTTTGTTAACATGTTTTCTTCTTGCTCCTAACCTTAACAGTGTTTTCAACTAAATAATTCCTTCCTTGACCAACTGACAGATGGAAAAAACAATCAAATCTTTTTTTGCATTTAGCCTGGTTAGATGGTTTAGTGATTTTTTTAGCTCAACTAGATAGCTTTTTGACGAGTTTCATATGGAAATATGTAGCATAAAGCTTGCAGATGCATCCTTCAATGGGACTCTGCTATATATGCATTTCAAAATAAAAGCAATCCTCTTCAAAGTAAATATGTATTGCAGTTTTGGATGTTGGCTATATTTTTTGGGAATGTTTATTCTTACTTATCGATGGTTTTTGGGGGCAGATTTGGAATGGAAATTGACATATGTGGGATCTTTTGGTTGTGTGCACATTTAATTATAATTTGGTTGTATAATTCATTTTCCATCCACTTAATTATATGTTTTATCCAATTTCTCATCAGTCGTCAACTACTCAATAATTCATTTTGATTTGGTGAAGCATAGGATTCAAACACTGACCCATGTTCATTAGGATGCTTGAGTTAAAGCTTGTCTACTAGAAAAATTCTCCAGCATGGATATGCACCAGATGTTGGAAGCTGGATGATCTGTATTACCCCCAATGGCAGAAGGAATCCCTGAGCGCTGATGAGCGGTAAAAGCCCTATAGTTTCATCTTTTTGTACGTAGTGAGAAGGCTTGCCCCGCCTAAATGGAGGCTTTACCCTTTTTGGGAAACTGTAGTTTAACAGCTTATGTATCTGGTATAATATTTTGTCATTGCATTTTTGTGAGATGTTAATTCACCCCTGGAAGATGAAACTCCATGACATGAGCTTGGCATTATTCTCCATTAGATGAAACCCTTGTCATGGGCCTTAACAACATTGTTTCACTATTTGATTCTGGCCTACTCTCATTGATGCATGTTGACAATAATCATCATATTGTACGTTGGATAAAAGTCTTCATAGAATGGCCTGCACACCTAAGAGTAGGAGATGACTTGATAGTCTGCAAAAAAAGTGTGAGACTTTGGCAAAATTCAAATGCATACATTAGAGTTGTTTGGCTCATATGAAAATCAGGAAATAGATTGTTTTTGTGTGTCAGTTTGTTATGTAATGTTTGCATTTCTTTTTTTGAAGTGAGCAGAAAAAATAGTGGAGAATAACATGTTGTCATTATTCCTTATTTGGATGCACAACAATTTATTGTTAGGCTTCTTCCGGGAGTGGAAAACAGAGGTTTTTTGGAGGAACAAAAAGTAATCGTACGTTACAGTGTGTTAGCCCATTTAATGAATTTTAGAAAACAAATTATTTTGTTAACGTGTTTTCTGCTTGCTCCTAACCTTAACAGTGTTGTGATGACTACTTCCACACTGAAAATCTATACACCATAGTATGATGGTATATCTTCCCTAGTTTGTAAACCGTAATGGGAAGGTCTGGGTCTCTAAGGCCAACGCTGAATATTTCCCATAGATTGCACCTCCTTTTCCCACATTCGTCTTCAACATATTAGAACTATAAAAGAATAATAAGAAGAAAATGGCCAACCCAAAACCCAAAACCCACCCATAACCCAAAACTTGCATGAATACTCAAGCTCTTATTATTGTTGGAAGTTTTACATCTCACACTGGGGCCAATGAATGCATATAAATCATGAACAAAATAAGTTGATCAAAGAAGACTAAAGTATTAAATTTTTTAACTGTTGATTGCCTAGTTATTATATGCTTGAAAAAATTGACCACAAAAGGCTACCTACCACTCATGATATAAGATTTGCAAATGTATATGACCGAATTTGTAACAAATTTGAAATGTAGATATAGAACCTTTAAATGTAATGTTTCATCTATATTTCTACACTTACAAAATCAATCACACCCCTTATCAACATCAACTACAAAAGTAATAACTATCCCTCTAAATCAAATAACATATACCATTCGGCGTTCACATTGCATTGTACACATGCGATTGCTAGTAGACTTAGAAGAATGGGACTATTAAAAACTTAAAAATGCCTCATTAGACCAATAATAGGTAAATAACCAAACACCCTAAAAACGTGTTAGTTCATGAATAATATATACGTTGAGGCCATATTCAGAGGTCTTAAGATGAGATGGTATCCGCTTTTAATATCCGTTTTAAAACATACAAATATAATGGTTGCTAGGCCTGCAGAAATTGAACTGCCTGTCATGGCAGAAATTAATTAAAGAAGTGTTTGTAACATAAACCTCCACCCGAAATTCTCTCTCCAATTTCAGTATAAAACCAAGAACTAGAATAAAATTTTATTATATTAACGTATCTGATAGTGTTAGAATTTCTTTATACCTAATTTCTAAAGATTCAGTACATGCATGCAATCTTCCCCAAGGGGATAAACTTATACACAGACCTATCATACTTATACACAGATCTATCATACTTCTATATAAGGCTAGTCCAAACTAACTTCTTGTTTCAGCATCTCTATTTGTATCAGCTATTCTGGAAGTAGAGGCAAAATCTGCACTATAGAGGATAGGAACGAACACTGCTGTTCCCAAGAAAAATGGCAGAGGCCCAAAAACCCATAGAAGTAAAGGAAATCCCCCATAAAAGGCTCTATTCCCAACTATATTGTAAAGAAAACCTTTTTCCAATACCTCACAGATATAATCTATTCCAACCAGTT
Source organism: Taxus chinensis (assembly GCA_019776745.2). Lineage (NCBI taxonomy): Eukaryota > Viridiplantae > Streptophyta > Pinopsida > Cupressales > Taxaceae > Taxus > Taxus chinensis. The sequence goes on along the minus strand of CM034156.1, from coordinate 60,816,708 downwards.
TGCCCAATTCTTGTCTTCTTATTGGAGTTGCTATTAAATAACTGACTTCACACTTGCAGTAGATTGACAGAGAATGGCAGAGAAAAGAGACGAGAAAAAACATGAGCATTATCAAGTATTTTATAGCCAAAGTGAAGTCCCCTTTAGAGCCAAAGACTGTGTCATTGAGAGGCTTTTTAATACTGTAGGTGCTGCTGATCATGGCAGCCAGTCCACAAATCAACAGAACTGAAGTTGTTGCCATCAGGGTGGACCCCATTATGCTGTTTCTCAGAGTCTGCACTGCTAGAACTCCATTCTTATCACTATCCTGCATGGGCAACACAGCTCATGATTCATCAAGCTCCATAGTGGCAAAATACTTTCAAATTGAAAAAATTAGTATTATTCTCTTCTTGGGCCATATTTATCAAAAGGAGAACGTCTTTTAGCATCTGTTGGTATCGGATGCATCAACAGTGGTTCTTCTTCAATAGCATTATTCTCTTCTGGGGCCATGTTTATCAAAAGAAGAACGTCTTTTCGTATCAGATGCATGAATAGTAGTTCTTCTTCAATTGAGGTATTAATTTTTCTATGATCTCTATTTTTACATTTTTCACAGCCAACTCACAATTATATGACGGAATTTATATATTGACTACATATCTTTTTTGATAGAAGAATATATGTGTGCGTGCGTGGGTGCATGCTGAATTTATTGAACATGGCTACCATAAATCAAGCTAACTTCCATGCCTGTGATATAAACATCACAGAGAAAAGCAGGTCTTACCTTCATCATGCCTTTAACCCAAAGCCTTCTCCCAATGCTGTTAACACCAATCACAGTCTTGAGAGGGTGATTCTTAACTCTATACCTCAGAAAAACATGGTATAAAATAGTTAGTAGAAAACCCAATGGCACAAAAATAAGATCCAGAAAGCCTTTCCTCCACTCCATATTTTAGTTCGGTTTGCAGGAGATGTTTAGAATGTGTACCGCAAGATTTTTTTTCAACATTGAGGACAACATCAATATATAATGATTTATCTTCACTATTTCCTGAAATGGACTTCCATATAATTCAAATCACTCCAAGGAAAAGCTGTAATATTAAAGCCAATCAAAGCGGCCTTTATACTTTTGTTTTGAAGTGATAACTTATAAACAAAAGGTGATGGGTGCTTACGCGTGATGCACATTTCACCTCAAGAGATAAAACTATTGGAGTATACAAGTGTATATACCTTTATTATATATACAATATTATATTATGGTACATTGAACTTGGTCATTTTTTGCCATGGTTTTCTTTTTTTAGAATTCTTCATATGCATGCAGTAGGGCCTCTCATGGTCTTTGGTGATGAAAGGGGGTTTAGCTTCCCTTAAATGTGGTAGATACAAATTTTGTACTAAAGCATTATAAAATAAATTTTTAAATGTGGTCTTTGGTCTTTGGTGATGAAGATATTTTTTGTAATGGGCAAGAAGATATCTTTTGTAATGGGTAACATTATGAAGATGTCTATCAAAGATAAATAAAAGTGTATTAGACAAAATGAAATATTCCCTCTTTGAAATGACATATCCATGCATATATCATAGAAATTTTTAAAATAAAACCACCCTAAAAGTGGTTTCATTTTATTTACCTCCATATTGAAGAATATATCACACTCAAATTTGATTCATTGTCACCACTTTAGGTAGTAGGATTGGGTTGTCCCATGTAAAGTATTCAAAGTGGGAAGGTCACTCCACACATTATGCCTCATGACATCACTCTTTCAATAATATTAGAACCATCTAAATCAAATGGAAGTGACTTCTATGTCTTTAGTTAATGCATGGACCAAAATTTGGTACGGAAGTATTTAATTGTTTTATTGGAGGAGTGTTTGAGCGTTTATGAATCATTGGTTTAAGATAGATTTATTGTTCTATGTTTTTTTTGTTTAAGTTTATTCTTTATAAATTTTGTTTTTACTTTTTTAATGTTTTTTTATTATTTTCTCTTTCTCAATTTTATTTATTTTGTGATTTTTTTTAATAAAGTCAATTTTGTTTTCTATTTTTTATTAGTTTTTATTTTTTTTCTTTTTATTATGGTTTGATTTAGGTTTGTATATGATTTTATAGGTTAGTGTTAGAAATGTATCTATGGTTATGGTTCAATTTTAATGTGTTTGGTCAAATCTTTTGTAAGTTGTAATCTTTGTTTTTTCTTTTTTCAAGTTTTATGGTTTTTTTGTTGAATTTCCCACCTATTATTTGTTAGTTTGCAGGCCAATAAAATTTTAAGTTGAACTCAATAAATATATAAATACACAAGTATAGTAACACATATAGAGAAAAACACAAAAGAAAATCATATATTAAATTATTCCTTTGCAAAAGATAATATTGAAGTTATAAAAGTATAACTATTTATTTTAAGCATCCTCATGCCAAAAGTCCAATTCAAGCATTTAGAGATTCATTGTAGCTATACTAATTGCAAACATTGAAAATATAAAAGTTGGGAAAATTTTATATATTAGATTGATTGGTGACTTGTGTTGAGTATTGCTTGTCATTTTTTCAAATTCTTATGTGCCTTATAATATTAGAGGGATAACATATGCCCCCATTAACATCCCCTATTTTTATGGGTTTTGCAAGGAATTGGGCATGGATTAGGGTTTTGGAAAAGGAGATCAGATTCTCAGTGATTCATTAAAACAAGATAAACTTAGAGATGTTTTTTTTATAGATTATAATATAAAATACACACTTACATTGTCAAATTCACCTCTACATAAGCATATAAATCTTTGTAGGGACGATGCAAGTTTTGTAGGTGTTGGATCTCCATGATTCTTGTCCCATCTTAATGAAACATAGGTCGTCATAGTTTTATCGTTCTATTTTTCTAGGTGTTGTTTATCTCACCTTCTAAACTTTTTCACAATATTGTCACTGATGAATTCCTCTAAAGTCATGGATTTCAATGTATTCATGTCCCTAACCCTAAATCCAGAAGTCTTTCCAAATGTTTATTATTATTTCCTAGTCTCATATGTTATAGACTGCCCCTTTATGTTCTATAATTAAGTGAAAATTATTGTTATTATTTAGAGTTAAAACCTAACTACAAGTAGGTTTTATTATATACTTAAGTTGTTTAATATAAAACCACATAACACATCTACTTTTTGGTAATGCCAAGACACATCAAATACCCATCCTTAGGGGTTCTTCTTTTCATGAACCCACACTTATGTCAAACACATAACCCTTATGGTTTTTGCACTTGGTGAATCTAAGACATCGAATACCCATCCTTAGGATTTCATTTTTGGTAAGCCCCACTCAACTAGTACTCATATCTAGGGTTTTATTATTATATTATATTGATTTCTCTTACCTCTTGTTGATTTTCCTTAGGGTTTACATTATTAGTTTTAGTTTTTATACACATGAATCTTGTGAGTGTAATATTGGTTGTGCATGTCTTCTTTACACATTATATATCTTAAATGACATCTAAGTTGATTTGATCCAAGGACCCAAACTTAAAAAGTGCTAGTTTAAATACAAATATGATTGATCTTCTATAAATTCCATTGATTCTTCCTAGGGGTTTTGCAAAAAAATAATACGGTGAATCCCAATGAGACCCAAGCTCACCTTAAGATTATACCAACTCCTCTTGAGATATCTATGTATGAAAATTCTTTAATGATCTGCATATTCCTATTGAGCTTATCGTGGATGATCCAACTCAGAATCTAGATATATTTGATCAATATGAGACAACATCCCCTGACACATCCTAAGAAAATGGATAATATATAGATAGAGTTATAATGGATATAAAATCACAAACTCAAGGTCAATAATATTCTGGGAAATAAACATATTACTCAAGATCATATCTATAAGGTGAACCATGGAGAACTTGATACTCGAAATGATCAAGAAACCCTTAAGATTGTTGAGACGTTTTCAATGATTTCAAGTTGATCAAGGTGAGTTTGGAGTATTGTCATTGATGTAAAAATGGAGTTTGTTCCTTGTAAATACCAGAGGATGATATGGAGAGCTTGTTGTGAGTTTTTATTTATGTTTAATTATTTCAAATGATGCTTAATAATGTTTACAAGGTTTGCATGGTTGATATCATTTGTTTGTTAGGTCATCTTGTGTACAAAGAGAGAGAATTTAAAGGAAAAGTGAAGAAATTAGGTCTTAATGAGGTGTGTGTCTCATTTTTCAAGGTAATTATGATCATGTGAGAATTTTCATAGGTGTAACATGTTTTGTTAAGCATGAATATGAATTTTTTAGGTCAGAGATTGAAGAAGAAAGCATGAAAAGTGATTTTTTTGGACTGAACCTAGAGGATTCCTTGAGAATCATCTATCCTAATGGGGTAGCTTGATCATTTTTTAGTGTTAGTATGCAAAGGTGAGTATGTTAAGTTGTTTTTCATGTTGATACATGTATGTGTAAAAAATTCTAGGTCATGGTTTGGAGTATTTTGCAAGATTTAAAGTTTTTGATAAAATTGGGTGTTTGGAAATGGTGTTTCCTAGTTGTAAGTCAACTTTGTGATGCTTGTTAGTACATTAATATTATGCATGGGAACCTAATATATTAAGTACAAGTTGATATATGTCCTAGATAATATTTTTTGGCATTATTTTTGGTTTTAAGGTCCACATCTTTAGGAACAACCGTTAACACCAAAACAAGTCAAAAACCCTCATAAAACCCTATTTTAAAGTCGATATAGAAGATATTTCTCATACAGACCCAGAAGATAATTTTATTTTTAATTATATGATTTTATCATGTATATGACTCTACCATATTTCCCCATGTGGTTTTGTGTGTTCGGATGATTTAGTGGGCCCCACAAAAAAGGTTGTTTTATGAAGACTTTGTTATCTCTCTCAAGTTTTGAAAAAGGAAAAATTGAATAAATGGATGTTTCATGATTCCATGGACCTAATATACATTCCTATGATGATTTCCATACATGTTTCAATCATTTAGTGGCCTAACCAAGTCAATTTCTCATGACTGGTTTTGGGATAGTTTTGGACATTTTTACAATGCTTGGAGAAGTGATGTTCTTGAGACCTTTTGTTCTGATTTGATGGGTCTAATGGATATGATGATTTTTAGAGATGATTTAGTACTTGTAAATGTGTTTCATATTTCTTGGTTTATTTTTTTGAGGTGGTAGAAGCTTCATTCTTGCAAGGCAATTTTCTGGGTATACATTCCTAATAGGACAATCTTGGTTTTGAGATTGGTTCATTGTGGAAATTCATGGTGTAAATATTTCTAAGAATGGATAGAGTATTAGGAGGTCGTGGAAATTTTTATTGAATATTTTCAATCCTTGATTGATTCCTTAGTTGGTCAAAAAAAGTCAAGTTGTAAAGTCATGTTTGTAGACCTAGTTTGTGCAAGGTTCTTAAGTCCAAAAATGATGTAAAATTTGAATTAAGGCATGTAAGTCCTAAATAATTTTTTCATGTAATATTTCTATGTATTCCTAATGTTTTTGGTTCTTGGCATGGCCGAATTCAATCATGTAAAACCAACCTATGTTGGTTTGTGTCTTGAGACACACATATATAAGGTTGTAAAAGACAATTTTAGAGAAGGGGTCTTGAGGGGATTATGAGCGACCTATGAGGGATTGAATGAGGTGTATGGGTTCCTAAATACCATGAATAATGTATGAAATTTTAATATCTTAAGGGTGTGTGCTTGTAGATATAATTTTGTTCATATCCAAGAGAAGATAAAGAAGAAGGAAGAGTGGGTATGCAAACAAGGCAATTTTGGGTGTTTTCATGAGAGATGAGCTTGTGTATGAAGAGAAGATGATGTTTGAGGATCATAGGGAGTTCTATAGGCCTGAGAGGATACTAATGTATCAAATATAGAGATCAGACCAATAATAATAGATAAAAATTTCAAAGAATTCCATTGTTTATAGAGATAACAACAAGAAAAGGTGGAAAAAATTCTAAGGTGGTTGAGTTAGTGCTTGGTATTCCTTTTGGAACTGGTAATTCACTAAAACCATAGGTGGTTAGTGCCTCTTTGTAATTTTGTTCTTGATTAAGTCATGTTTGTTCTTGATAAATTAGGGGTTGGCGTTCCTTATGGAGTTGGTGCTTCACTAAACTAGAGGGTTGGTGCCTCCTTGCAAGTTGGTGCTTGATAAAGTCAAGTTGGTGCTTGATAAATTTTGGTTGTTAATACAATGATCAGTGGGTTTTCTTACCCTTAAGGGTTTCCCAATGTTCATGTGTTTTCTCTTGTTTCATGTTTTTGTGGATGGTTGTTTCATGATTAATAAGCTCACATTGGTTAATGAATGTTGAATGATTAGTTTTATGGTTCACACAAGCAAAGGTAATTGAAGTAAAAAATTTTAAATACATTGATTCACCCCCCATTGATTGTGCTTCCAACAAAGACATTTTTCATGCATTTTCATGTGATCATCTAGTAGATTTCCTCTAACATCATTCAACATCACACTTATAATAATGTACATGTTTCACTATCATCTCTACTTCCTATGGTTGACTATCATAATGATTTTTGAAATGACTATAGAATTTTTCATTAGCTTCTCAAATTCCTTTAGTAATTCTCAATACCTTACAATTTTTTTTACCTATTACATAAATTTTGATATATTCTACTTCTTACCTCTCGAGATGACCACTATAATGAACATTGTGTGTGAATTGCATGATAAAATTAGGGAGTTGTCTCAAGTGTCTCAAAATCCATAGAACGTGGTCATTTAAAATAAAAGATTACTTAACACTTTGGTTTATAATATAATATATTAATCCCTCCTATTTCATTTCAAAAATCCAAAATTTGTTTTACATAATGGGAATGGAGATGCTTCTCACCACCTTAGGTCATTTATGAAACTTTCTTGGATGTTTCACATGACTATTAACTACTGACTAGTCTATTTCCTATAATCCTAAATATTATGATCTTGATTGGTTTTATGTGTTACCTTAATGGTTTATACATACATTTACCTCACTCGTAGATTATTTTATTGCACATTTTTTTGATAAAAATAGGATGAATATCACCTTTACACATGCATTTATCAACAAATAAAAGGTTCTAAAGAGCCTATTATGCATTTAAATTCAATAATATAGTGGCCAAAATGATCTAAAAGTTTCATGAAATGAAAATTATTTGTTTATTTACCCAAATCTTACTTTCTCCTATCAATAAAAAATAAATATTCAACATAGAAATTTTTGTGAAAATATGTTGAAGAAGAAGAGGTTTAAAGTAGTTTCATTAGTGCACAGAAAAACAACAGGTTGCCAAAAACTGTGCCAAATGTTCGTGCAAAAAGGGGGAATATCAAATTACACCTCGTGAGGAAGATTCCAATGAGTATTTGGAAAATTTTCCTAAAGCGTAAATAAGAAATAAATATATTAATTTTCCAATTTGCAATATTATGGGGCTTGGCCAATGGATAAACCACTTCCAACACCTTATGAATAATTCACATTTAAGAAGTGAAGCTACATGAGACACAACCTTCTACTGATCCTAATGTATGTCTTGGGCTATTCACTTTGACAACAATTCATGTTGGTTCTACTACTCAATGTTCTTTTGGTCTACAAAAATTACCTTTTTATGGCCCAATGTATCAGTTTGTAGATTGGACTCATGTGGTGAGATACAAAGTCAGTATGCCCAAATATGGCATGTGTTATAATGCAAGTTCAATAGAATAACAAATTCATATATCCCATAATAAAACTCGTCATATGCATGATTTATGTACATTAATGGATGCACTTATGCATTTAAAAAGATGACCATTACATGGGTTATACATGGGACATATTCATCGTACTTGTGGGATAGATTCATCATCTTGAAAATGTCTATGTTCTGTGAACTTTATCCAAGATTAGGATAGAATTTGATATGAGACAAGAAGATGCATTAATGCAAGGGATAATATTAGAACTATATGTTTTGGTGGAGGTACTAGAGTATCCAAAGTTCCCGAAGTGCTAAGTTGAAGAACTGTAGTCATGACCTAACAGCAATCACCAGTGTTAAATTGAGAAAAAAAGTGCTTCAATTGATGATTCATGTAAAATGTGAATAGGTTAATAATGGGACCTAAATTTTGTCATAATTGATTATTGCCATTTAGTGCCACATGACCAAACATTTAATGTTACCATAATTAGTGTTACATAAAATTTTCTTTCTTTTGTAGTATATGATTTTATAAAAATAAAGAATTTGATGATATTTTTTCTTATGATTTGTATATAGATTTGATGAACAAGATGATTATTTTAAAATTTGAATTTTTTTTGTTATGGGACATCACTACCTTTAGAATTAGATGAATTTGTTTTAGTATATTTTAGGATTTGATCTTATTAAGTGAAACAAACTACTAAAAATCAGAAAATAACAGCGTTTAACGATACTTGCATCGAAAACGTCGAGATGTACGAGTACAAATGGGTGCAAGATACTCTCTTCCGGATAATGAGAAGACTTGCACATAAATAAACAACTTGATAAGAGAGATTTTAGATAATAATATGGTGAGTTTCTTGGAAAAGGCCAATCCTAGGAATTAAAGGGATTCCTTTGACGAGTGTCAAATCATTCTTGAACAATTAAGTTAGAAATGAATATTGTAATTACAAACAATATAAATGATACTGATAACAAATAGTGGATATATGATGCTGGGATGTCGATACTTAGGTGGGGTCCTTGAAAATAGGATGGGGAGGGTTTAAGATGTTTTCCTAGTAACAGCTAGCTTCATCACTTTGTTCAAGGATGACTTCCAATTGCTCAATGATCTCGTCTAGATTGGGTGTGAAAGTGATGGCACATAGATGTATTTCGTATTAGGTGTCTAGCTACTCCCACACGAGCACTTATCATATAATTGGTATGTCAAAGATGGTTTCTCATTCATATCTTGCTCCTAGAAGTACCATCTAGCAAAAACAAAGACTTGCAAACATCATGTTAGACATGATTACATATTATTAAGAAGATGAATAAAAATAAGTTGAAATGTAAAATAAGAAGCTTTTTGGCAGGGATTGACATCAATCCTATAATCGGTGTCGATCTACACATTCAGTGTCGATTGTTGATAAAACTAAGTTTATCCACAATATTTTATAGAGGGGGGAGTATTCTTTGACACAGATACTTAGAACATGAAAAACATCTAAATATGACAGGTATTATTAAAAATAACTTAACAAAGATTGCATACCTTTGAAACTTGATGAAGTTGAGATGCGGGTTATATAGGATGATTACTCCAAAGGGAGTCTGAGGTAACCAGATATTTTGATTATTCCACGTCTTTTCAATGCACGAAGGATGAGAAATTAAATTTCATGGTTGATTGCAGGGTAGTGTTATGATTTGAAATTAGGGTTGAATGAACACAACTAGGGATCCAAGGTTCAAAAAAATGGGAATCCTTAGGTGAAGGCCATGATTGGTTTATATAGGATCGATTTCATTTCAATGGATAGTTGCCAATCTGATTAAATCGGTGCCAACTGTGGAATAATTTCAACTTCTACCCTTTTATGGGGTTTTCGGTTCTTAAATGGGTTTTGAGTTATTTTAAGATTGTAGGAGGTTTATTTAGATTGTTTTGGTTTGTTTGATTTATTTTGTTTTTTTTTTAATTTTGTGGTTTTATGTGGTTGTGGGTGTAAAATGGTAAATGTAACTTAGTTGAAGAGGTAAAATAGTTGTGTGAGACTATGAAGTAATGTCCAAGAGTGCATATGCAACTATGGGAATTAGGGTGCCCTAAGTTTGATGTCTACATTTTCCCATTTTGTAAAGTGGTTTGTAATGGAAAAAATGAGTGAGATGGTTGTTTTGTGTTGGATAAGATGTTATCTAGGTGATCCCCCCCAAACTGGGGGCCATTACAAGACAGTTTGAATGAATGGATAGATGGTTTAAAACAAGAGAGTGTAGACTTATGTGAGATTACATCGGTAGATACATGTGTTTCAAATTAAGATGCCCCAAGACTAGACATGAAATATATTACCACAAAGTTGGGTTTACCCGATCATGAAGTCAAGTGATATGGGGAACCAATGGGTTCTCGACCTATAGACATATGACTTTAAAAATGTGGCAAGGAAAAGGTTCATGCAAGGATATGGAATCTGTTATGGATTTGGGGTACACATGAGTTCTACAAGTTTTCCTACTCATGTTACAAGTTAATGCAAAGGGGTTACAAGAAACCAAGGAACTTAAAACTATGGGAGGGTTTAAGGCTACCTCCTAATGTAGATGGTGATAGTGATGATGGTACATGTGCAAGGGGCCTCTGTGATGCAAGCTTGATGACCTAAACAACAAAGAGAAACTAACACAAAAAAATGATTAGTAAAATAAGATGGTGGATTTCCTAACAAAGTCAATCCTGAGAAAATGACACCTTCTTAGGATGGATGTCAACCCACGTTTAGATAAAATGATATAAAAAGTGATGATAAATAAAAGGATGAAAATAATAACCCGAGATAGAGATCTGAGATGGTAAAGATACTAAACGCATGATCTAACAATGAAAGATTCTAAAAAACAAACCAAACATATGTGGGTCGGTAGCGACCAGTGCAGAGCTGATTGAAGGATGTACAAGAATAAAGATATATCTGATGCAATGATGCTAGATTTGATGCAGAGACAATGATGATGCGAAATAGTGTAGATGGAAACATATATAATGTGGGAGATGGCAAGATTGAAGGTGACTGGTATGGGTTGATGGTGATTGGGGAAAAGATGACTAGATTAGGGATGATAAACAACTAGATGACTGGAAATTAGTGATTCAAACAAAGGTGAGGATATAAAGTAGAATTAGATGGTGGTACAAATAGAGAACAAGACCAACCTAGAGTGGGTTGACAGTGATCAAGATGGGTCGATGGTGACTGTATCCAGATTTAGAATACAACATCCAGATGGATAGGAAAGGATGCCTGTAAATGATTCAAAACAAATGAATGGATGAAAAAAGCTTTAAAGGCCCCTAAAAATCCTACAAAATAAAGAAAAAGAAGGCAAAATAATATCTCCAAGCAAAATCCAAGAAATAAATTCAAATGATATAATGCAAAATAATACCCAAGATTGCTTCTAGCTGATGACATTAGCTCCATGAATGAGAATGAAGGTAGAAAGCACACAGAGATTTTAAATATCGAAGGTATTTCAACCATTTGAGAGGAGGGATGATGTGGAATTTATAGGGTCGATGGTGACCGGATGAGTCTCTAGTGACTAGGACAGACTGTTAATCAAATCAACTTTTATAACGAGGATTGGGATGTCATGATGGTTAAATCAAGGGAAACAAACTATTTTAGGGTTGCAGAGCTGCGCAGGAAAAAATTAGGGGGAGGTAGGTGAGAATTTAAGGGGATTAAATGGGGTGAAAATGAATATTATTAAAAATATTATTAATATAGGTTGATAATGGGATGGAGTGATTAAAATAATAAATGGGTAATTATATGGGGTTAGGGATGGATAAGGGGGTTAAATAATGTTAGGTTTAGAATAGTGATGAAAGTATGAGTTAAGAGGGATAATGGGGGGTATAATCATTTTAGGACTAGGAAGGAAGGGATGAACGTGTGAAATGATAGTAAAAGGATGAGAAAATGCAAGATGAGGGGAAAAAATACCAAAAAGAAGTATCTACAACATACTTGAGATGAGATATGTTGCCCAAAGGTGGGCTTACACAACCGAGAATTCAAGTGATAAGGGAACTAAGGGGTTCTCTTCCTATACATGTATGATTTGTAGGATATGATGGGAAAATTATTCCTACAAGGTTGTGGAATCCATGGTGGATTGATAAAAAATAGTTTAATTTATGTGAGATATAGTTTAAGATTTAAAAGGGGTCTTAGGGGCACCAAAAATAAACACAACATTTAAAGAATGTGTAATTCATAAGGGATTGATGTCGATTGGGTAAATTGATACCAATTCTAGATAGTCTACACCAATTAGAAATTTGCATCGATCGGGTTAAAGCAAATATATATATATATATATATATATATATATATATATATATATATATATATATATATATATATATATATATATATATATATATATATATATATATATATATATATATATATAGGTGGCAGATGGTTAGAAGAGGTCATTGTGCTCATTGTGTTTTCTCTGATAAGATTATTATAAATTTTTCAACCATCACAAACAGAGGTAGGTACAGTATTTTGTCTTTTTAAGTAGATTTTTTCTATATTATGATATAGGATCAGTGTCGATAACTAGGATCAAATTCGTTTAGGTATGATTGGTATTGATTACTAAGGATTGGTGCTAATTTAACATGTTTTTATAAAGGTTTTTATTTGAGTATGATTTGGAATTGAAATGACTAATAATCATTTTTGTTGTTTTTGTGGATGCAGGCGAAGAGGAACTTATTGATGAGAGATAGAGTGTCATTTTTATTGGGGTGGTTATTGGAGTACATGGGATATGATGACTAGTAGATCTTGAAAGTGTTGGGGTTAGGTAGATTGCACCATTATAGGTTTGTTCACCGGGATTTGGATATGAAGGTGGGTTTATAAGAGAGATAGAACCCAGTTATAGGGACATTCTGGTTACCTAGAGGAGAGATCATGATCACCCTAAAAGATGTTTACATGATTTTGCAACTGTAGTCACAAAATTATGCACTTTAGACATTTATTTATCCCAATTTCATACTACTATTTAGAAGTTTCTTGAGTGAAGAAATTACTAATTAACCCTTACCTTTTAGCAATCTTGTTTTATTTTATTTATTCATTACCACCCCTTTTTAGCCACATGCCCAGTCTGTTTCAGCAATTTCCCATCATTTTAGCCTCGGTTGACGCACTCGAGCTAGTATTGGGGCGTCCATGGGAATCCTGGTCCTACCAGGGGCATCGTGGTCCTTTTCACACTTTCCCACCACTTTTTGGGCTCTTTCTAGCCATTTGGAATCTTTATTTTTCTTGTGGTTGGCCTTTTCGGGGTTAATTATGAAATTAGATCAAGATAACCCTATAAATATAAAGTTATGAGACCATAATGAGGGACCTAGCATCACTTACTACTATCAATCCATCTAGAGTTTCATCCATCTATTGCATTGGAGATCACTCGCATCCACATAGCTCCAAAATCAAGGCACAAGGCTAGGACATCTGCATCACACTTCATAGGGGTGGGACTATATTCTATTTCGATACACACACTCTATTAAATTTTCTACACATAGTTATTGCTCGCTACTTCACTAAAGTGTGACTGACACAAAAGAAACACTATGGCATGTCCATACACACTTGAAAATAAAACTACATTGGGTTTGAGATGTAGTGCAACACTCAGTTAGTAAGTCCACCATTGTGGCCAGTTAAGGATCAGTCCGAACCCTTCATATGCATATTATTTTTTAGGGTTTAATGCTTGTTTTAAGGTCTTGCAGGTCTTGTATTCATTTTGGAGTATTGGTGACATTCAACGCAGGATAGTGAAGTTGATGCGACACATAATGAGGGTTTTAGACTACCTTACGACCATGTAAAAACTAGATTCATAGCTTTTGCATAGACTAGGGCCCCCAGATTACATACCAAAGTTCTCGTATGTACCGCAGTCCTCTCCAAGCTGCCCCAGTCCAGAGAAATAGCCTAGATCCACTCTTCTACACAGTCGTTCCTACTTCTGATTTTTCCAGTCACCTCTGCGAAACTCTCTGACAGTCTTATGTTATCAGTTGAGTTATTTCCCCACTTTATTCAACACATTAGGTTTAGAATTTCCTTTTTCATAGTTGTTTAGCTTATTTGCACACTTTTTTACTATATTTATTTACTTTGTTTAGATTTTTTCATAGCTTAGATTAACTATCTATAAACTACTTAGTTACTTCATATTTTAGCTAATCATTTTGGTAAACCTGACATTCGAGAACTCTTATGTCATCTCTTCTTCTCCACCTCATTATCTTAGGGTCGTTTCACCATGCATGTTTCTCTCCATGCCTTTTTGCATGATAATCCTAATTGTCAAAATAAACTTATAGCTTTTTGGCTAACACTTATATTCATCCTCACACCTCTCTGAAGTATCTATACCACATGTTTACTACTACTTTATCTATCAATAAAGAGTATATCCCATTTACATCTTATGAAATCACTTCTCAGTCTATCTTATGTAATGATTCCCCCCTTTATATTAAAATATGTATTGATAAAATAGGAGTTTAGCGCACTTTAGTTGATAATGGATCTGGGATTAACATATGTAATCTCAATTTTCTCATATAAATTAGCTTATCTGAAGCCTCTTTAACCCCATCATATTTTGGAATTTTAGGTTAGAATTTCTACAATCTTCTACAAAATGGCCCCATTTTCTGTGGTAATAAAAAAAATTAAATTCATACTAGGCAGGATTTCATCCATGATGATCAGATGGCTTAAGAAGTGGTAATGTAATAAGTGACCCTTGAAGATAGTCATCTAAAATGGTGGCGTAATGACATTTAGGCATGGATGTGGATGGTGACAAGGCATCATCTACATTTCTCTTAGGAGGAGGTAAGACGGGTGGTTTAGTTATAGGTTGTTTATTTATTAGTGGTGAGGGTTTTCTAAGAGTTACGAGGGGTGGAGAACAAGGATCTGGTATGGGTGGTCGTTGGTGTAGATAGTTATACTGAGCCATGGGTAAGCGATGAGGACCTAGTGTAGATGTATGTGGTAAAGCGGTGGTTGTAGGATAGTTGGATTTTACAATAGGTGCAGGGTATGATTTTAATGTAGGGGACTGATAGGTAGTTTTTGCCACTAACGGTATAAGGGAACAAGGTCCTTGCAAAGTGTTTTGTTCTGGAAGGATATATTGAGTGATTTTGAAGACCTGAAAAATACCTTGCTTATGAGGTCCTTTGTGGTTTTAGATGAACCAGGTGTGTTTGATTAAGATGTAGCAGAAGGGTTAGAATTCCCTGAGATAGTTGGTTTTTTAGGTTGTTTATCAGATGTGGGTTTGGGTGTAGTTGTAGAAGATACATGTATGAATTCAGTCATAACATGTGATGTAGGCATGGAAATAAATTTACTGATATTTGTAACATGTGATAATTTTGTAGTTGTAGTTTTAGGTTTGTTGAGCACCGACATTGGTTCTACAGGTTTTGGTTCGATTGGTAACAAGGTGGATTTAAGGATAGTTTCCACCTTGGTTATTGTATTAATAGTGTGGAAAACATTTATTTTTGGTTGATCATAAGATGAGAGATGGTTTGGAAAAAGTTGCTTAAATATGTTAAGGTTTTGATTTGGAGGTGCATTTGGATTGTCTAAGTGGAGTTCACCTTTGTCAATCAAATATTGAAGTACATTACAAAATGTGCAACACCTTTCGATGTTGTGTCCGTTGACCCTATGGTATTTACAATAGTCATTATCCTAGTACCAAATGGGTTTAGATACTGACGTGTCGATGGGTCGAATAGGTGGGAGAGATATCATGTTGGAGGTGAGAAATTTGTCAAAAATTGTGTTGTAAGTCTCTCCTATAGATGTATAGCTACATTGTTGATGGGGGCGCTCGGTAACATGTTTTTCCTTAGGAGAAGATTTAACTAGAATAGTGCTGGTAACTATTTTGTACTTATCAGGGTTGGATGATGACTTAGATGGGAACTCATCTTTTAGTTTCTTAGGACGATGCTTAACCCAACCATCTTCTAGAGATTGTAATTCCAATTTATGGGCAATGGTGAAAGCCTCATCAAAGTTTTGGAATGATTGGATTTGAAATGTGGATGAGATGTGTTTAGTGCATGCATGACATAAGACTTCGATTGACTTTGTTTGTGGTAATGAAATGGATAGTTGATTGACTACACCTCTCCAGCAGGCGATGGAATTGGAAATAGATTCGTCTCCAAATTGTTTGATGGCACATAGGTCATTGATGGCGACTTTGTGGGATATGTTTATGGAAAAGTGTTCTAAGAAGAGCTAAGCAATTTTTGTAAATGAGAATAAAGAATGTTGCGGAATGTTATTGTACCAATCCAAGGCAGGACCAACAAGAGACATGGGAAAGGTCCTTAGCATGAGTTCTTGATCGAGAGATGTTAGATATTAAGTGTGATGGAAGGAAAAGATATGTTGTTGGGAATCTTCCTTACTGTAAAATTTGATAAACTTTGGAAGTTCCCAATGAGGTGGATAGGATTTATACAACATCGAAGGGTGAATGGGATCATTGCAAATTTGATCTTAAGAGAAAACATTCTTGGACGAAGTCGAAGCCACTTCAAGATTGGATATGCGATTCAAAAGTGCTTGGAAATGATCAAGTTGAAATTTTTACTGTGAGGATGAACCAGGTTGGAATGAGGTCTAGATTGGTTGTAAGTTTACCTAATATTATTGGGGAATGCTTTACTAGTAGGGATTTTTTTGGGGGGAATGTTCTATTGAGGAACGTTCTATTAGTAAGATATATTTTGTTGGTACCAGATATTTACTCGTTATGAGACATTATACAATGGAATGTCAAGTAATAGAGGAAGTGAATTGTTGAGGTATATGGTATTACTGGATGAATCTATCCATGATACATGTCATTGACTTAAGTAATGTTTACTTGTGGAATATTCTGCTGAGATGAAATACAATTGTTGGGATGATCTAAAGGATGTCCAGGTTGTACGATAACAATGGTATTCTGATGGAATGATAAGAATGAGTCAAGAGGTTATGAATATATATGAATCAAATTAAAAGAGACTATGGAAGTGGGTGTGCCAGAATAATAGACAGTACTTATTGCACATGAAGATAAATTCAACATGTTGCGGGATATTATGTTCCAAGAAATTAAATATGTGTGTAGTGGTAGGGCCCTTAATTAGGTGTAGGATAGCATGTCACAGACTTCAACGATTGTGATGGTTGTGGTATTTATTTTGAACCTACGGTGATGGTTGTTGCCATGATATTGGTATTACACCTTACATCATGTAGTTATGGGGATAGACATAGTTTTAATTTCCAATGGGATTTGAAACTGATTTTGAAGATACGGATGCAGAAACCATACAATTGAAACATCGATGGAGGTACTTCAAACTTGTTCAAGATTACTTACATTGATTAGTTTTAGGAATTAGCGGTACTACTTCAGGGGAGGTGTGGAACATGTCAAAAGGGCTTGATGATTTTCAGATGTAGATTGTTGGGGCCAGATATGGGTTGTGATGAAACCATTCAAACAATTCACTTTACAAAAGGGATCCAAACCGCCAGACATTTAATATCTCAGGTTGACTAGAGGGGACATATTATAGTCACTAGTTGTTTTTCACCTTCCATCCAATTTGTACCTAAGTTGGAGCCGAGATGGGTGAGTTGGATCATGAGTTTTGTCACGAGCCAAGTTTGATCAAGTTGGTCACTGAGTTGAGTTTTCAAAGTGTATGGGTAGAACTGTTGGATGATGGGGTCTTGATTTTGATTGATAAGACTTGGCTAAGGACAGATGAAGAGATCATAAGTATGTGACACGTGGTTGAGGTGTAAACAGTGATATGTGAAAATTTCTAGGGGCTATATAAGCGTTTAGTGACCAAGAGGCATGGGGTCTTGGGATTTCTTCAAAGATCTTGAGAACTCCCTAAGATTTCACAGGTAACACTAAGTTGACCTGAGGAAGTCCTAATTGAGATAGAGTAGAAACATGATTAGTCCACGTGGACCAATCTACGGGTCTACCAGTGAGGGAAGGATTTTATAAAGAGACCTGAGTGGATCATACAAAGAGGAAAGGAGGATCAGAGGGACCAAAAATTCTTCCATTGGTCTCCATGTGAACAAATCATAGCCCCTGATTCATTCCAAGTCTGCTGGGTGTTAGTAAATGGGATTGGATGTATTTATCTAATAATATGGGATTTGTTGTGTTTGTTTTGAATTTGTTGTAGGGAGTGGTGTAGTATATAATGGAACATGTTTTTGAAATATAGGTGGTGGAATAGACATGTTTTCGGAATTTTGGTTACGAGCTTGTTGTCTAGTAAGTACCATGGTAAAAAAATACACAAACACCTAGAAAATGAGAAATAAGTAATTGAGTTGATTTACAAACAACAAAAAAAGAAAAAAAATATGTTGTTTAGTATTTATCGTGATTAATTATGAAAAATTTAAATGTATAAGATGGTTGACGAGGGTCCTAGTAAATGGTAAGCTATGGATTGTTTTGCATTTGTTTAAGGGTGGATTCCTCAATATACCTAAAGGTATGTGAGGCCTAACTCTATACTGCTACTAGTATGGGCGTGTATATTGGGGCCTACCCCCTCACTTTATGGTCTTGCTATGATAAGGGAGTCGGGTGTTGATCCAATATATACGATAGATAGGAGATTATACTCGGTCAGAACACCAATTCGACTTCCTTATTGGGTGATGAAATCCCAATCAGTTTCACTTGTGTGGGATTTGTTTGAATGTGTTTTTGATTTATAAGTGATTTGGTTGTGTGAGGAAAAGATAAGTGAATGCAAAAAAATTTCCTCCTAATTAGACTATGTGAAACAAGGATGCAAATGATTTATTTTAAGACCCAAAATGAAATGTTGATTTTGATGAAGACAGACAAACAAGAATGCAAAACAAAAAAATAGGTGAAAGGTTTTAGGACTTACCATGAGAGTGATTCCTTTTTTCAGATTTTAGCAATTTTTTTTCCAAATTAAGTGCTCTTGATGATCCAGTAAACAAGCCTTTCAGAAGTAGCGTCCTATAGATAGGTTAGAAGAAACAAAAATAGAAAGAAAGAAACAAAATGTGAAGCAACATATAATAATAAAAGATAAAGAGACCAATCACATGTGATTACTATATAGTGAATTAGAAACACAAATAATATTTAGTTGGTGAAATGAAACATAGAATTAAGGGACAGTTGTCCCACTGAGCGTGCCAAAATGTTGATGTCAATTCTACCTTGCACTTTAGATGATAATATCAAAGGGGTAAAATTGAATCAACCTCGAACATGGCATGGTTTTTAGGGTACCTACGGGTGATGTTGATGAACATTGATTGTGCACTCCATGAAGAATGGATTAAGCTTCTTTCCTATGACTAAGTATACAAGCAAAAACACTACACAAAATGGAATTCGTAAAATAGTTAGGTGGGTTTCCTAGAAAATTCCAGTTTCCAGAAGCCAAAAGACTTCCTTACATGGATGTTAGCCTGATTTTAAACACATTTAATCTTATTCATGAAAAAATGACACAATGTAAGATAGAAGGAAAAGTGTGATAAATTTTTTATTACTTATTTAGATTATTACATATATCAGTTGATAATGAAAAGAATCATTGAACCCGTAATCAGAATCTAGGTCAATGTCTAAGTTATCTGAAAATTTAGAGCCTACAGAACAAGAAAAGTCACCCTCTTCAGTGGAATATGAGTTTGGTTCTTCAATGTAATCATCAATGAAGAAATCAAAAATCTCCTCTTCAGTGTCGTACCAGTGGGTGAAGTCATAATCAAAGTCCACAAGGTTGATATCACTCTCAATGTCAGATTCAGATGCAGTGTTGGTGCCCTCAGGGATGTTGAATCCAGCTTCATGCTTGTATTCTAACCAAGAAAGGTATACTTGAATGTGTTGTACTTCATAGTATGCTTCCAAAAACTCTTCGGTGGCTTCACGATTCTTTTGGGTAGAATCGAATATGGTCTCAAGCCTATCAAGATGGGTTGAATGGATGGCACAAAACTCTAGATAATATAGGAGGTCGTATTGCTCCTAGTGGAGAGGACACTAAACAATTGGGAGTGAGTTGACATTGGTGATGGGATGATAAATTCCTCCTATGGTAATCTTATAACATCCATACTTGATAAAATGTTAACAGTCAAGGGAAATATATGTTAGGTTGTGGAGCCTATTTTCATGTGAGAAAGTGTTGAAGAATGTACACTAAGAGTACTGTACACTTTCCATAGTTGTCTCACTGAGGTTTGGGGCCAGGCCGGGCCCCGAGTAGTGATCCTGGGGTGTAGCCCCTGAGAAAAACTTTTTGGCCCTAAAATGTGCTCGATATACTGGGAAATGTACTTTTCTCATATGAGTGGGATTTTTGATCCATGGTTTTTGATACCCACGATTTTGTAAAACTACTTAACTAGTTATCTACTTATATGGTTTTATGTATATGGTAGGTAATATTTAACATTGCAGATGTGTTTTGAATTCGGGTGTGAATTTTGTAGAGTTTGTTGAGCATAGCTCCAAACAAATCTAGGTATTGTATTGAGAGAGCGGTGGCTTGTAATATAATATGAGCAAGTGATTCTTGGTGGACGTAGCCCAAATTGGGTGAACCACATTAAATACTATCTCTTTATGTTGTGTTATTTCACTGTGCACTTTTATTTGAGATTTGTAATATTTTATGCATATTCATTTCTATTGTTGTGATTCTGTGAGGGATTATTCCACATATTTTATCCCTTATTAACTAACAATTGGTATAAGAGTCTGGTTTGGTTTGCTGAAGTGTTGAATCACAAGGAAAGTTTTAGCTTGAGTGGGAGCTATGGTAGATGATGGAAGATCAAGGGTTGATAAATTCAATGGGAAAAATTTCAATCTTTGGAAGATGTAGATGGAAGATTACCTTTATCAGAAGGATCTTTATATTCTACTATTTAAGAAGGTGAATAAACCCTCGACCATGACAGATGCAGAATGTGATTTTTTGGATAGGAAGGCACTTGGGACAATCTGGTTATGTCTTGCATCTTCAGTATTATTTAATGTTTCAAAGGAAAAGACTACAAAAGAACTAATGGATGCATTAGGGAAGTTGTATGAAAAACCCTCTGCCGCTAATAAGATATTTTTAATGAAAACAATGTTTAATATGTAAATGTATGAGAATGGTTCAGTAGCAGATCATTTAAATGATTTTAATATGGTTGTAAATATGCTAACTTTGGTTACAATAGAATTTAATGAAGAATTTAGGGCTTTATTAATTCTGTGCTCTTTACCTGAGAGTTGGAATAGACTGGTAATGGCGGTAAGCAACTCGGTTCTAGCTAGCTCAAAGTTGAAGTTTGAGGATGTTGTAGGGGTGATTCTAAGAGAGGAAATGCAAAGAAAAAACTCTAGTGAATCTTCTACTTCAGGGAATGATTTGATAGTTGAAACTAGAGGGAGACAAAAGAATAGAGAAAGCCATGGAAAATCAAAGGATCGGGCAAGGTGAAAATCCAAAAGCAAGATAATATGTTGACACTATGGAAAGTCTGGGCATGTAAAGAAGGACTGTTAGGAGCTTTGGGACAAGAAAAAACAATAGGAAGAAAACAAGGAGGTAAATGTGGTAATGGGTAATGTATGTTAGGATGCTTTGATTCTTTCTTTGCACAATATTACTGAATCTTGGGTTTTAGATTCGGGGGATTCTTTCCATGCTACTCCACATAGGCATAATTTTTTTGATTATGTTCAAGGAGAGTTTGGGCATGTTTTTCTTGGTGATGATGATCCTTGCAACATAGTTAAAAAAGGTTCTGTTCAAGTTAAGATGCAAAATGGGAATACTTGGCTCTTGAAGGATATCAGACATGTGCCTACATTAAGAAAAAATTTGATATCGGCAGGGCAATTGAGAAGTGATGGTTATACTGTGATATTTTAAATGGAATCTTGGAAGGTTACCAATGGTGCTCTTGTGGTGGCAAGAGGTAAGAATGTTGGAGGCTTGTATTTAACCACTTATAGCACTAATGTTTGTAATCTTGTGGATTCAAAAGTAGATACAACATTGTGGCACTATATGCTTGGTCATATGATCCATAAGGGCATGGACTTCATAAAGAAGGATTTGACCAGATATACAGAAACAAGTTTGAAGTTTTGTGAGCATATATGGGAAATAAAAATGAGTAAGGTTTCTCAAGGTTAGACCTACAAAGAAAGAGAGTAAGTTAGAGCTAGTGCATTCTGATGTATGGGGGCGGCTCAGGAATCATCTCTTGGGGGTTCAAGTTATTATGTTACTTTTATTGATGATGCAACAAGGAAATTTTGGGTTTATTATATTAGAAACAAATATGATGTATTTGACACTTTTGTTAAATGGAAATCCTTGGTAGAGAATGAAATAGGTCTTAAGCTAAAATGTCTCAGGTCAGATAATGGAGGGGAGTATTGCAGCAATGAATTTGATGATTATTGTTCTAAGAATGGAATCCGTAGGCAAAATATGGTTCCAGGAACTCTGCAGTAGAATGGGGTGTCAGAAAGGATGAATAGAACAATAATGGAACTTGCTAGAAGCATGAGGTTACATGCAGGATTACCTCTTTCATTTTGGGCAGAAGAAGTGAGCACAACTGTGTACTTGATAAAAAGAGGACCCTTAAGTGCCTTGGATGGAGGCATACCTGAGCAGGCTTGGTATGGTAAGAAAGTTAATTATTCATTTCTTAGAGTCTTTGGATGTGAGGTGTTTGTCCATATAGACAAGGATGATAGGATGAAACTAGAGGCTAAATCAGAAAAATGTACTTTCATTGGTTATGGTGGTGATGACTTTGGATATAATTGTTGGAGTATTAAGGACAAGAAAATCATTCGATCCAAGGATGTGTTCTATAATGAGAAAGTCATGTATAAGCAACAATTGCAAGAAAATAGGGTAAAATCCAAGAAAGAGTATACAACGGTAGATGATCTTCTAGATGGGAAAATGACACATGAATCAGTTAAGGAACCTCCTCAACAAGAACTCCAAACTCCTATATTGAGGAGGTCTTCTAGGGTAAGAATAGAACCTGAACATTTTTCTCCTTCTCTTTATTATTTATTACTCACTGACAGTGGAGAGCTAGAGATATTTAATGAAGCAATGCAGGTAGATGCTAAGAAGAAGTGGGAGCAAGCCATGGATGAGGAACATCAGGATCTCATAGAGAACCAGACATGAGATTTGGTGAAGCTACTCGAAGGCAAAAGATCATTACAAAACAAGTGGGTGTTCAAATTCAAAAACCAAGGGGGCAAGAAAAGATACAAGGTTCGGTTGGTGGTCATGGGGTTTGCACATAAAAAAGGTATAGATTTTGATGAGATTTTTTCTCCTATAGTAAAAATGACTTTTATTAGAACTATTCTTGGAATAGTTGCAGTAAAAGACTTGCACTTAGAGTAGCTTAATGTAAATACTGCATTTCTCCATGGTTATTTGGAGGAGGATCTATATATGCAGCAACTAGAGGGCTATGAGGTCAAAGGTAAAGAGGAGATGGTGTGCAAACTGAAGAAGAGCTTGTATGGATTGAAACAAGCTCCACGTCAATGGTATAAGAAATTTGATAGCTTCATGATGGAGTAAGCTTATATTAGATTCCATTCTGACCATTGCGTGTATACAAAGAAATTTGAGGATGGAAGTTATATTATCATGTGTTTATATGTGGATGATATGTTAGTTGCAGGTAAAAACATGCAGGAAATAAAAGTACTCAAGAAGCAACTAAGTGAATCCTTTTCCATGAAGGATTTGGGGGTAGCCAAAAAAATCCTTGGTATGAGGATATCTCAGGATAGGAAGGAATGAAAGCTAATTTTATCTCAAGAAGAGTACATTAAGAAGTTCTTGGAGAGGTTTAATATGCAGGATGCTAAACCAGTTGGGACTCCTTTGGTAGCTCATTTCAAGTTATCAAAGGAGAAGTGTCCCAAGATAGAGTAGGAGAGAAACCTGATGTCCAAGGTAACTTACTCATCAGTGGTTGGTAGTTTGATGTATGCCATGGTGTGCACTGGGCCTGATACTACCTATGTAGTGGGAGAAGTGAGCAGATTTATCAATGATCTAGGTAGAGATCACTTGAAGGTATTAAAGTGGATCCTTTGGTATTTGAAAGGGACCATGGGGACAATTTTGTGCTATAATGGATCAGACACCACTTTGTGTGGTTATGTAGATTCAGATATGGCTGGAGATGTAAATAATAGGAGGAGCATAATAGCTTATGTTTACACTATAGGTGGGAAAGTAGTGAGTTGGATTTCATGACTACAAAAGTTGGTGGCTTTGTCAACCACAGAGGTTAAGTATGTTTCTTCCATAGAGGCAAGCAAAGAAATGATTTGGTTACAAAAATTATTTGAGGAGTTAGGGCATAATCAGGAGGAAGGAAAGCTACATAGTGATAGTCAGAGTGCTATACACCTAGCTAAGAACTCTGCTTTCCACTCTAGGACAAAGCATATACAGTTAAGGTACCATTTAATCAGGATAATTTTGGAGGAAGAGAATTTGAACCTGGAGAAGATTCATACCAGTAAGAATCCTATAGACATGATGACCAAGGTGGTCACAAGGGAAAAATTGAAGCTTTTTTCAACTTTGGTTGGTCTTCACAGAAACTAGTGAAGGGTTGAGAAGCTTTCTCAGAGGAAAACTATTCTCCAAGTGGGAGATTGTTAGGTTGTAGAACCTGTTTTCATGTGAGAAAGTGTTAAAGACTATACACTAAGAGTATTGTATACTTTCCACAGTTGTCTCACCAGGGTTTGGGGCCAGGCTAGGGGTGGTAGCCCCTGGTAGCAGGGGTTTGGGGGTGTAACCCTCGAAAAAAAATAATTTGGCCTTAAAACGTTCCCGATATACCGAGAAACATGCTTTTCTCATCTGGGCTGGATTTTTGACCCATAGGTTTATGGGATGGTTTTGGCCCATGGTTTTTGATACCCATGGTTTTGTAAAACTACTTAAGTAGTTGTCTACTTATATGGTTTTATGTATATGGTAGGTAAAGCGTAACATTACAGATGTGTTTTGTATATGGGGGTGAATTTTGTAGAGTTTGTTAAGCATAGATCCAAATAGATCTGGGTATTGTATTGAGAGAGCGGTGGCTTGTAATAAAATTTGAGCAAGTGATTCTTGGTGGATGTAGCCCAAATTGGGTGAACCACATTAAATAATGTCTCTTGTGTTGTGTTATTTCATTCTGCACTTTTATTTGGGTGAACCACATTAAATAATGTCTCTTTATGTTGTGTTATTTCATTCTGCACTTTTATTTGAGATATGTAATATTTTCTCCATATTATTTTCTACTGTTGTGATTCTGTGAGGGATTATTCTGCATATTTTATCCATTATTTCCTAACAATATAAATAATTTTTAAAATAGATTTGGATAAATCTGTGGAAGAAACATACTGTGTAGGAATTGCAAGCAATTCTAGCAATCGCTAGTGATTACTATGAATTCTAACAGACTGATAAAACATAGGAAGGAATTCAATTAGTTTGTGACTGTAATAAATTTTAAGCTTTAGATAAAACTAATGATAAAATAATTGTTGGGGATGGGTCTATGCAGAAACATTGCAACCATTGAATATAAAACTCAAAACATGCAAATACAGATATAACAATCCCCAAAAAATCTACAGCAGTGAAAGCATAAACAAGAATAATCTAAATCACACAAAATTACACACACATAACACAACATGTACGGTGGTTCACCCAATGTGGGCTAGGTCCACCAAAGATAGAGATCTCATATATATAATTTAACAAGAGATTACAAACCAACTCTTCTGCACAAGAGTACATGTATCTCTACACGAGTATCACTTCTTCCTAGATCTCCAAATGGATCTACTCAAGTACACTAAACCGTGCCTCCATACCACCACCTGTGTCTTCTCTAGATCTATATTGGTTCTACCCGAGTGTACTACATCCATGCCTCTAAAACACCACCAGATCTCACATACTTGAAGCTACCCTGCATCTGCCATTGTGTAACCAAGCTCACAATGTACTATGAATCTGCAAATGAGACCTCTAGAAGGGTCTACCAATGTGCAAACATAATCATGCACCAAGAAGTAAGTCACTCCTCAATCACTGCATCAACCTACGAAAAAATGGAGACAACTTCCTCTACCGTACTAGATTCCTATGGATCAACAATACATCATGATCTCATGGATATAGAATACAAGATCTCACAACATGTGGATCTACAAGAATGAACAATAACAAGATCTCACAACAACCTATGGATCTAACAAGAAGGAACCCTAAGTGCTTTGCATACTATGCAAGCCATTACATGAGACTAAATAATACAAAGGAAATACAGTAGAAGATAATACCATCTTCTCACCAACAATGTACCTACACTTTCCTTCTATTCAACTTCTCTCTATGAAAGCTCATGTCTTCATGTAATCTATTTCTTCTTCTTCTTCTTCTTCCTCCTTTCAACCAAGGATAGGTCAATTCTTCTCTTTCATTATTCCTTATGTTCTAACCCTATTTTTCTAGCTTATATAAGCTTAGAAAAACTATGGCACCTTAGATATGCATTTACAACCTTTAGATCAACTTTATAATAAATTTAGATCTAATTCCCATGAGTTAAATATAAAGTTTCATGCACAGGTAACTGGTTTCGGTTACCCTGACCGGTGTTGGTTACCTTGATAGGTGCCAGTTACCCTAATGTTGACCATCACCGGTTACCCTAATCGACGCCAATTATTAAGTAAACTAGCAAGGTGTAAATCATGCTAACTGTGAAGCAATTCAGCTCCACAATCCTAAAAAAGGTCATATTGCTCCCAGTGGAGAGGATGCTAAAAAAATGGGAGTGAGTTGATATTGGTGATGGGATGATAAATTCCTCCTATGGTAATCTAACAACATCCATACTTGATAAAATGTTAACAGTTAAGGGAAATAGAAATAGATTTTTAAACAAATTTGGATAAATTTGTGGAAGAAACAGACTGTGCAGGAATCGTAGGTGATTCTAGCAATCGCCAACGATTACTGTGAATTCTAATAGAATGATAAAACAAAGGAAGGAATTCAATTCGTTTGTAATGAATTTTAAGCTTTAGATAAAACTAATGATAAAAGAACGAGAAGGATTACCTAGACGTAGAAGCAAATACAATGAAACAAAGCTTACCTTGGTGGATTATTGAAAAAATGTCACATTTTTGAGTGGAAAATGAGTGAAATGGCTCCAAGATGTCTCGACAATGACACTGGGTGATACAATGATCACTTTGATGCAGTATAGCAGTACTCGTGATCTTTTGAAAAGCTTAGACTTAGAAATGTAATAAGATTTTCGTGAATGGACGTGAATTCTCTCTCAAAATCGTCCTCTAAAAAGAAAGAGAAATCTATTTATATATATTTATGGTGATTGGGGGAATCGCCAGCGATCTCGGCCAATTCAGGTTAGGGAATGACAAGAGTGGTTTTATTGCCATTTTGAACTTGATTTACAAGAGATTTTGAGTGAGGTCAAGATACTTAGTGGGATGGACTCAGATTAGGATTTAGTTGGGATTAATGTGGATTTTTTTTAGAAGGTTTCCTAAGTTACATTAGTCCTAACTAGTGAGAAGTGGTTATAGGGATAAGTTAGAGGTGGTTAGGGTAATATTTTTAGAAGGTTTCTTATTTAAACTAATTATAACTAGCGAGTTAGGAGGAGCTCACATGGTGAGGTGTGAGGGTTAGGTATAATATAGGAAATTGATTTATTTAATAAATTATTTAGATATAGGGCTGTGATGGCTTAAGAAATGTGGGTTTTAGTTAAATTAATTAATTAATCAACTAGTACAAGTGGGTGACTTAGGTCAAGGAGTGTCACGTATCGAAATGAAAAAATAGTGGTGCATTTTAATTTTTGTACGATCGTAAATGAGTTTAGATAATGAAGATAAGAGAGTGTAGATTTTTGATGTCTACAATAAGCAATATGGTTTTGGGGATCTGTGTTATTGGTTTATGTTGCGTTGTTAGGATGGGATGATTCAAAAAAGGTTGTGTAAATACATCAATGTTTTGATTAGGAGGTGTGTTGGGATTATCTAAGTGCAAGTCACCTCAGTGAATAAGGTCTTAAATGACATTTCTAAAGGAGCAACACCTATCAATTCCATCTCCTCAGATCTAGTGATATTTTCAATAGTTTTCTTCCCTATATCAGGATGGTTTAGGACTAGATTCATCAACAGGTTGAATAGGATGAAGTTTTATCATCTGAGTGACCATGAGCTTGTCAAAGATAGTATTGTTAGTCTCCCCTAGTGATGTATACTTACAAGGGATTGGGAGCATTCACAGTTTGAGATACGCTAAGAAGAAGTTTTCAAAATGACTGCATTTGCTGAAGCTTTGTATTTTTCATTATTGGAAAATATCTTAGAAGGGTTATGTTTGGGATTTTTTATATGGTAGCTTAACTTTACTGTCTTCAAGGGCTCAGAGTTATAACTTCCTAGACATGATAAAATGTTTTTTCAAATGTGTGAAATGATTAGAATTGAAGGGTGGATGATATATGTTTTACACAAGATCAAGCGAATAACTCAATCAATTTAGTTTGGGCTAAAGAAAAAGATAATTGATTGATTGTTCCTCGCCATCTAGCAATGAATTCAAAAATAGATTCATCCTCAAACTAATTAATGGAATATAAGTCATTGATGGATATCTTGCATGCAATGTTAATAGAAAAATGTTCTAGGAACAATTGGGCTAGTTATGCAAATGAATAGAGAGATTTTTTAGGGATGTTATTATACCAGTCAAGGATGGGCCCAACTAAGGACATTAGGAATGTCCTTAACATGAGGTCTTGCTCATGAGATATAAGATAGAAGGAATTTCGGAAGGCCCTGAGATGTTGTTGTGGATATTCCTTTCTATATAATTTTAAAAACTTTGGGATATCCCAATGGGAAGGATATAGTTTAAGGGGTATTGACGTGTTGATGGGCTTGATACAAATTTGTTCATAATAAAATATGTTTTTAGGACCCATGTTATCAACTTCTAGGTTAGCAATTATGTTTATCAAAGTTTGTATGGGGTTATTATGATGGGATTGAGTAGTTTCAAAAGAAGAGGTATCTTTTCCATAGGGGCCAGGGGATTCGGTTGGTGATACTGATCATATGGTAAAAGAGGATTTTGAAAAAGAGGAAGGTTTCCTAGTATGTTGTAATTTTGTTGATAAAATAACATTTGTGAGGAAGAGTGGATATTCTGATAAGGATGAGGGATATAAGTGTTGACAAGAGGTTGTGATGGTTACGGATTCTGTTAAGTAGGAATGTATCTGTACACTCGTCATATAGATAGGTTTTGAAAGGGGACAAGAACTAGTGATAACACTTGTATTTATAGGTGGTAAATATGTAAGAATAGATACTACTAAGT
The DNA here is from genome assembly GCA_019776745.2 of Taxus chinensis. Lineage (NCBI taxonomy): Eukaryota > Viridiplantae > Streptophyta > Pinopsida > Cupressales > Taxaceae > Taxus > Taxus chinensis. Next base: position 60,787,250 of record CM034156.1, on the reverse strand, counting down.
TTTGGATCAAGGATGTGGGTTGTTATGGGATGACGGGTTGAGATGTGGCTAATTAACTTGTAGAACGAGACATACTATAGAGTTTGTCAGGGGAGGAAAAGAAGTAGCTACGGGTGATGAAGTGATAGTGTGAGTTTAGACACCATGAGGATTGGCTGAGGATGCATATGGAAAGGGCCCTTATTGACTAATTATGTTTTGTGATGAGATAGTTTTAAGTTTAATGTTGGATGTGGGAGTATATGACATAGGTGTGGATGTTTCTATGTGGTCAGGAGCAGGATAAGGAGTGATTTTTTCTTTAACTAGCTGATAAGAGGGATCAATGAGAAAGGAGTGATCATAAGTGACAGTAGCAATAGGTGGTCAGGATTATGTATTATAATAGGGAAGATGAATGGAGTGTGAAGTAAGATAGCTATTAAGGGTGATAGGATTGGTATCTAAGATTTCCTCAAATATTGGGTCGCCTCTATCAAAGTATTTGTGGAATGAGTGGATCGACAATGTATGATGTGTCTGAGTGAATGTTGGGATAACACGGAGGCTCTTGAGTTGTTTCTAAGGGGTTTTGTAATGGATTTGATATGTCTATGGTATTCTGATTATGAGATTGTTGTCTAGTTAAAACTATGAGATGGAAAACAAACATTAAGAAAGAAGACAATTATTTAAAAATAGAAAACACGTAATAAACAAGATATTTTTTATTATCTTGATTAATTAGAAATATTTGAAAATAAATGAGAGATTAGAAGAGGTAATAATAATCATGTTTTCCAAGGTTGGTTTCAAGTGTGTTGAGGTTGGATTCCTTGATATACCTGAAGGTATGGGTAAGTACACGAAGTTGGGGGGCCAAAAAGTGGACAAGAATCTAGAAAAAAGCAAAACATGTACGCATTCTATTATAACGCGATCACATTTTTAATTGTCAGATTTGGGATTTACCTAAAGCATAACATGTACGTGTTATGCCTACTATAAATAAATAAAAAGATGCTTGAGCCTCTATCATTTTATCTCCCTCAAATGCAAGTTTCAGAGCTTAACCGTGCCCTCACGTTTTTTCATTCAGTTGGATCTCAAGCTCAAAGGATTGTTTATGGATCGCCTGGAAGATTTGAACTGATGATGGCACCACGAAGAAGAGGTGAGCACAATTATTTTCTCAAAATTTCATTAAAATATGATAATTATAGATTAAAATTTGAATTGAATACATATTTTTTATTGTTACAGTTAGAGGTCAAGGGATCAACCAAAACCAAACCCTTTTATTCCTGTCATCCCTTCCAACACTCCCACAATCGCTCAACATCCCCCGGGTAGTCAAGAAGATTTAGCAGACCACATAGTTGAAAAAAAATTGAAATTGAGGATTTAATCAAAACAATGAGGGATTTACAATCTACAAACCCCCACCATGCCTATCTTGCAAACATATTGGAGTCATTACTTGTTTAAATTGATGCATCAACGGGACAAATTGATCGTTGGACAACTTACAGAGATGGTTGTAGGTTTTATTATTCCAACCAATTGTCATATGTGGATGTAAAGAACAAAGAAATTTCAAAAGACCTCATATGTGTCTTATTCACGGACCCCTGCACTAATTTTCATGTCCCGTTCTCATGTAAACGATTTCCCATCCATTGGTGCAATAATAATTTGATTAAAAATAATTTTTGGAACTGATGGTGGATGGTGTTTGATTTTCCACCTTGTAATAAAAATGAGGTGCCACTATACTTTATGAGGAAACTCTATTATGAGTTATCCTCAATGAGATCCCAAATTATTTTGATTTTCGAGATTTCTAGGGCCAAGGAAAAGGATCTGCACAAGATCGACCAGGTGCACAACATGTATCTATTCAGCAAGGTAGATTCTCCACACAGAAGCCCCCTCACACTAAGATTGTCCCTCAAGCAGTGAAGGAGATAGTAGAGATTGATACACTCCACGCACTTCAGAGGCTATTTGTGACCCTTGTTCGACATACGAGGGAGATTTCTAAGCCAAATGCTTGCAGAGGTACATAGAGTATTCCCTCAAGGAGTACTATCATGATGCCACATCTTTGCTCATCATGTGGTAGCATATGTTTGGGGCCCAAGGAGGATGATACTTTAATGCGTACTGATTTTGGTGCACCTGGTGCAAGGGGTGCACATGATAATGCCACTATGTCAGATGTCCTTTTGAGTGAGACATTTGGATTACATTCATCGGCGTCACCTTCATAGGTAAATTTGTTATGTTTTTTTATGTGTGTTACAAAAAGTTTGGAGTACTTGATTTACTTATATATGTTAAATTTTTGAAATAATTTTATTTGTACATGTATATGCATTGATATTACAACACGCGGGAGGTGAATCTTCATCCCGACCACATGCGGCGAGCACCATGCATACACATACATTCACAGGGGTAATTTAGAATGTTAATTATGTAAAATTTTCACATACATGTGTATATATATATGTATACATATATCTATACACACACACACACACACACAAACACACACACATATATATATATATATATACAGATATGTGTGTGTGTGTGTGTGTGTGTGTGTGTGTGTGTGTGTGTGTGTGTGTGTGTGTGTTAGTTTTGAATTCAAATATATGTATGTTCTTGTATGTCCATCTAACTCATGTGATATACATGTTTGATAAAGATGTTGACTTCACTAGACAACCCACCATCTTTGTGACAAGTAGTTAAAGGTGTTGTTATTGCGATTTCATCTGCGCAGCAACTCAATGAGGTATTCAAACAACACGTAATTTTTTTTAAATTTCTCTTGTAATTCATATTATGTTAAATTACATGTTAGTAATGTCTTTCATTGTAGAATTATTAAATTATGTTAATAATGTCCTTCATTGTGTATATGCAGGAGTTACTTGTGACAAGTAGTAGCCCTGTTCATTTGATTCATAGGCGTGGTGGGGTAAAAACAATAGTTCTATATTGATAAAATTAGTTAAAATATTGTCATTATGTACATACATGTACTTAGTTCTATTTTCGCTAATTCTGATGTTAGATTTTCTGATCTTATGTGTATTTGGGAAATTTAACCCCCTCCATTTTTACTTCGAGGGCACAGACTCCTCCATCTCATCGTATTTGTACCCCCTGTTTGTACTACAGGAGCTCCCGATGACTCATCTGAGTGTGAGATGCAAAATCAGTGTGATCGACAACTTGTGGTAAGTTGTGTATTTATGTAAATACTTTCATTCTACCATGGTCTTAAATACATGTTGAAAACATATATAAATTAAGTTTTGACAAAAAAACATTGTTTGTATTTACAGGCTAATCTACAGGTGAGTATTTAGCGGAAGAGGACTCGAAGCATGGGCTCGGATGATCCAAATTCATCTCATGGATCTCCATCTTCGTCTAAGGGAGGGCCTTCTTCGAGCAAGGCCAAGAGAGGGATATATTTTGATGAGTAGGAAATATATGTCTTACATGACATTGTTTTTGTATGCCTATGTGCATGGCATTGTATGTACGCCTATATGGCATTTGAAATTGATGGTATATGACCTATTTGGGAATTTTTGTATTTATTATGCACATTAAAATACTATTTGGAACTTGATAATTTTGTATGAGACCTTACTTTTCTGAGATTATTTTCGCATGAAACTAATATGATGTGCACTTGACAATATTTAAGACATTATGGATTATTTTTTCATTTATTGGTGATGTACATGTACTAGCATTTTCAATGTATAATATGCATCAAACTTTGGAAATCAATATTTATATAATGTATGTATATAAAAAGTTACCTAATTTGAGTAATTATTCATTCAATTTATCAATTTGTATATGTGTATTTACCTTACTTGTGCTTCTTCTTGTTCATGGTATCTTTTATTGGTTCTTATCTTATCATGTACTTACTACATTCTTCTATGCTTTGTAGTCTTATCCCCTATTAAAACACCCGAGAGTCATCACAATTTGATGCCTTTCATCTGTTGATATTTTGAGAATGTCTCTCCATGACACTACTCTAATGCTTGAGATGTATCCAGATGCATTCTGATTTAGACACTCAATGATTCTTTATTTTCTAATCCTGTCCAATTCATGTTATTACCTTTAAATCTATAGGCATTTCAAGTTATTTGGAAATCACATCACACCCTTCACTAGGCTTGATGACTAACCTTATCCTTGTTAAGGCACTTTTGAAAGCATTCATGGGTTTATCATATCTTAAATTACCAATGAATGGAAGGTCACTAAGCTGTAGGCCAACTGACTCCCATCCAGAACTAAACAAGAAAGATTTACTAGGTGATTGATAACTCTTGTCTATTCTTGGACATACCCCTATCAAATTCATTCTTAAGCCAATCTAGTCATTCAGGGCTCTTAAGCGACTACGCTCAGATGAGGTAGCCCAAAAGCACAAGGAGCATAGGGAACCAAAACAAAGCCTCCACTAGTGTTAACCTAGCCACCCCAACGTGTTGGCGTAGTTGGTTCGGTCCCACGAGCTTCCGTTTGCAAACTACAGCGTTTGACAACCATACACTGACTCAGACTGCACTATTTCACACGTTTACAAACAATAAAACAATGAGAGAACTGGATGGAGATGGAGAAAACCATGAAGGATTTTGTAGAGGGCTTCAACATGGAGGTATCGGATCTGATGAGATGTCTCTAGGTGCCATGGAGTCCAAGAAATCACCCGTTGAAGATATGGCATGTTTGGGCCTTAGGGCTCTTAAGCAATTACGCCTGGACGAGGTAGCCTGAAAGCACAGGGAGTGTAGGGAACCAAAACAAAGCCTCTAATAGCATTTACTTAGATACCCTGATGTTTTGACGTAGTTGGTTTGGTCCCACGAGCTTCCGTTTGTAAACTACAATGTCTGGCAGCCGTACACTGACTTAGACTACACTATTTCGCGTGTTTGCAAACAATAGGACAACGAGATAACCAAATGGAGATGGAGCAAACTGTGAGAAGATTCTATAGAGGGATTCAACATGGAGGTCTCAAATCTGATGAGACATCTCTAGGTGCCATGGAGTCTGAGAAATCACCCGTCGAAGATATGGTGTGTTTGGGCCTCAGGGCTCTTAAGCGACTACGCCTGGACAAGGTAGCCCGAAAGCACGGGGAGCATAGGGAACCAAAAAGAATCCTCCACTAGCATTCACCTACCCACCCCAATGTGTTGGTGTAGTTGGTTTGGTCCCATGAGCTTCCATTTGCAAACTACATCGTCTGGCAGTCCTACACTGACTCAGACTGCACTATTTCATGTGTTTGCAAACAATAGCACAACGAGAGAACCAGATGGAGATGGAGAAAACCACCAAGAGGATTTCATAGAGGGACCATGAACATGGAGATCTCAGATCTAATGAGACATCTGTAGGTCCCACAGAGTTTGAGAAATCACTTGTCGAAAATATTGCGTGTTTGGGCCTCAGTGCTCTTAAGGGACTACGCCTGACGAGGTAGCCTGAAAGCATGGGGAACATAGGGAACAAAAAAAAATCCTCCATAGCATTCACTTGGTGACACTTAATGTGTTGGTGATAGTTGGTTTGGTCCCATGAGCTTCCATTTGCAAACTACAGCGTCTGACAGCCGTACACTGACTCAGACTATACTATTTCATGCCTTTTGCAAATAATAGCACAATGAGAGAACCGCATGGAGATGGAGAAAACCGATGAGAGGATTTCATAGAGGGCTTCAACATGGAGGTATCGTATCTAATGAGACATCTCTAGGTGCCATGGAGTCTGAGAAATCACCCGTTGAAGATATGGCATGTTTGGGCCTCAGGGCTCTTAAGCGACTACGCCCGGATGAGGTATCCCGAAAGCACGTGGAGTGTAGGGAACCAAAAAGAAGCCTCCACTAGATTTCACCTAGCCACCATGACATTTTGGCATAGTTGGTTTGGTCCCACAAGCTTCTGTTTGTAAACTAGAGTGTATGACAGTCGTACACTGACTCAAAATGCACTATTTTGCATGTTTGCAAACAATAACACAAAAAGAGAGCCAGATGGAGATGGAGAAAAATGTGAGAGGATTTTGTAGAGGGATTAAACATGGAGGTCTCAAATCTAATGAGACATCTCTAGGTACCAGAGAGTTCAAGAAATCACCCATCGAAGATATGGTGTGTTTGGGCCTCAGGGCTCTTAAACGACTACGTTCGGACAAGGTAGCCCAAAAGAACAGGGAGTGTAGAGAACCAAAAAGAATCCTCCAATAGTGTTCACCTGGCCACCCTGATGTGCTGGGGTAGCTGGATTGGTCCCATGAGCTTCCGTTTGCAAACTACAGTGTCTAGTAGTTGTACACTGACTAAGAATGCACTATTTCACACGTTTGAAAACAATAACACAACGAGAGAACCAGATGGAGATGGAAAAAACTGCAAGAGTTTTTTGTAGAGGGCTTCATCATGGAGGTCTCAGATCTAACGAGACATCTCTAGGTGTCACAAAGTCTAAGAAATCACCCATTCAAGATATGGCATGTTTGGGCCTCAAGGATCTTAATTGACTACGCTCGGAAGAGGTATCCCGAAAGCACGGTGAGCGTAGGGAACCAAAACAAAGCCTCCAATAGCGTTCACCTAGCTACCCCAATGTGTTGGAGTAGTTGGTTCAGTCCCACGAGCTTCTGTTTGCAAACTACAGCCTCTAACAGACATACACTGACTCAGAATGCACTATTTTGTGCCTTTACAAACAATAGGATAGCGAGAGAACTAAATGGAGATGGAGAAAACCATGAGATGATTTTGTAGAGGGCTCCGATGTGGAGGTCTTAGATCTGACGAGACATCTTGCAGGTAGCTCGTGGGACCAAACATATAGTGTGTTTTGGTCTCAGCGCTCTTAAGGGACTATGCTTGGACAAGGTAGGCTTTGTTTTGGTTCCCTATGCTCCCCATGATATCAGGCTTCATTTTGGTTCCCTACACTCCCCGTGCTTTCGGGCTACCTCATCCACGCATAGTCACTTAAGAACCTGAGGCCAAAACACATATATCTTTGACGGGTGATTTCTCAAACTCTGTGGCACCTAGAGACGTCTTGTCAGATCTGAGACCTCCAAGTCGGGGTACTCTATGAAATCCTCTTGTGGTTTTTTCCATATCCATTTGGTTCTCTCGTTTTCCTATTGTTTGCAAAGGTGCGAAATAGCGCAGTCTGAGTCAGTGTAGGGCTTGTCAGAGGCTGTAGTTTGCAAACAGAAGAATCGTCATGGGAGAACCACCAAATATGCCAACACATCGAGGTGGCTAGGAGAATGCTAGTGGAGGCTTTTTTTGGTTCCCTATGCTCTTCATGCTTTCAGGCTACCTCGTCCGGGCGTAGTCCCTTAAGAGCCCTGAGGCCCAAACATGCCATATCTTCGACGAGTGATTTCTTAGATTTTGTGACACCTAGAGATGTCTCGTTAGATCTGAGAGATCCAAATTAAATCCCTCTACAAAATCCTCTCACATTTTTCTCCATCTCCATTTGATTCTCTCGCTGTCCTATTGTTTGCAAACATGCAAAATAGTGCAGTTTGAGTCAATGTAGGGCTGCCAGACGCTTTAGTTTGCAAATGAAATCTCATGGGACCAAACCAACTATGCCAACATGTTGGGTTGGCTTGGTGAATGCTATTAGAGGATTTTTTTTGGTTCCCTACGCTCCCCATGCTTTCGGGCTACCTCATTCGGGCGTAGTCCCTTAAGATCCCTGAGGCCAAACCATGCCATATCTTCGACGGGTGATTTCTCAGAATCCATGGTGCTTAGATACGTCTCGTTAGATCTGAGACCTCCATGTCGGGGCCCTCTATGAAATCTTGTTCCATTTTTCTCCATCTCCATTTAGTTCTCTCGTTGTCATATTGTTTGTAAACGCGTAAAATAGTGTAGTCTAAGTCAGTGGAGGGTTGCTAGAGGCTGTGGTTTGCAAACAGAAGCTTGTGGGACCAAAACCAACTATGCCAACATGTCAGGGTGGCCAAGTGAATGCTAGTGGAGGCTTTATTTTGGTTCCCTACATTCCCTGTGCTTTCGGGCTACCTCGTCCGGGTGTAGTCGCTTAAGATCCCTGAGGCCAAAACACGCCATATCTTTGACGGGTGATTTCTCAAACTCTATGGCACCTACAAAAGTCTTGTCATATTCGAGACCTCCATGTTTAATTCCTCTATGAAATCCTCTCGTGGTTTTCTCCATCTCCATTTGGTTCTCTCTCTATCCTATTGTTTGCAAAGGCGCGAAATAGTGCAGTATGAGTCAGTGTAGGGTTGTTAGACATTGTAGTTTACAAATGGAAGCTCATGGGACCGAACCATCTATGCCAACACCTTAGGGTGGCTAGGTGAATACTAGTGGAGGCTTCGTTTTGGTTCCTTATGCTCCCCGTGCTTTCGGGCTACCTCGTCTGGGCGTAGTCGCTTAAGATCCCTGAGGCTCAAACATGCCATATCTTTGACGAGTGATTTCTCAGATTCCATGACACCTACAGACATCTCGTCAGATACAAGACCTCCATGTTGAATCCCGCTAGGAAATCCTCTTGCAGTTTTCTCCATCTCCATTCAGACTGATTCAGTGTAAGGTTTTCCATTGCCAATCACCTGAATAATATAGGTGGTGAAATGAGAATTTTAATAAGATATTTTTACAATATAGGTGGTGAAATGAGAATTTCTGTTTGTTGTTCCTTTCTAATATTTAATTTCTCTTAGCTTCACTTGGCTTCGAGAATAATAAATTCTCTACTGACAGTGCCAACCACGTGAAGGTGGAAGCTTTTTTGGCACCACTAACCTACATAAACATGTTAGTAAGAAATTAAATAGAATTTTAAATCATACAAAATTTAAACAAAATCATTTAAGTAAATATTCAAATTAAATTCATGAAGAACATACCTTTGCAAATTCAATCTAATGAACCATAAGGATCAACTCTATTCTTGACAGTAGCAAGAATTGCTTCATGATCTGATTCACAAACCTTCCACAGATTCTTGTTTGATGGCTGACCTCGATATTTGATCAATTTAATATTTGTTGTAAGGACCAAATGTGAATAGTGAAGTATCTTCCGATGTACTTCATAGTCTTCAAACAACCAAATGTTTGATTTTTTGATAGGATATCATCGAAGCCAAGTTCCAGTGACTACCACTGATCCAGTGGGATACTCAAGGTCTTCACCATCAATGACTATGGAAGTCAATTTTTTTCCCCTCTACACAATGAGACAAGAAGTAGTTTGTTCCCTCTTCGTTAAATTCCATCGCAATAACTGCAAAAATGTGCCCTATGTATCACAAAGTAAAACTATTCAGTCAATTTAAAAATACATTAAGAGTTGACCATTTAATAATTTATAAATCTAAAACATGGCATGTACATATATGTATGTACCTTGTTGCACTAAATCAGAGACTTGGTCAAAGTTAGGTGATGTTGTCATTTGATCTAAAGACCCTGCAAGTTGTAATGCTCGTGGAACTTGATGTGTGTCGAGTGGAATTAGAGGTCTACAAGTCCATTCATCCACCCACTGATGTGACTCACATTCATTCCATGCAAAATCAATGCATGATATACAAAAACATGTCATGCACCTAGTATAAATAGTCCAAGCATTTACATTTGAACTACGAAATGAGTGCATATCACTTGATCCTGTAACTGTCATACAATCTTCAAAGTTTTCCAGATGTTGTTCCTCAATCAACCAAAAATATCTATGAACCGTTGATCTCTCTTGAGATTCATGGCCCATATTCTTGACACACCAATCAACAATATTTTTTACATCTATAAATTTAGCACCATCCTTGAACTTTAACTCTTCTCTTGCAAGTGCTCTTTTCACACATGCTCCTGCACCATCATGCTCTCCTTTTCCATGCCCTGCCTCAGTAAAACTCCAGATATGACATTTGTTTCTTTGTGCATCCTACTTAGCCAATAAAACATCTATGCATTCTTGAATTGTGATGTGCAGTTTGTCCGATGTAATGTTGATCAAAACTAATCCTCTCATTCAAGTTCACATAAAACACCTAGAAACACCCTTGTACATATTCTGTAGAATGTATCATCACTCTCTCTTAATATTTTTCGATCTTTCTCAATGCTTTCAGGAGAGTGCATGAATGTTATATGCACGAAAATAGAAACTTGCACTGAGTTATAATATTGAGATTGAACCTCCATTTGTGGCTGCAATGTGTAATTCTCTGCAAACTCAACTACTGAAACAATAGTACTAAGTGGGAATGTGTCCTTGCTTAACTTGAATTGTTCATCCAACCATCGAGCTCTATGTGTGTGCCTTGCATACTCATAAAAAAATTCCTCTCTGAATTTGACCATATATTCTAATACAAGTAATTATTTTCTAACAAGCTTCACACCTCTTAGATTTTTTTCCATCTTTTAATTGATATGCCACCGATTTATATTTGGTGAAATCAACCAATTCTTTTCCTATTGAATATGTACTCTCCTCGTGGATACAACTTTTCAGATTTGGCAAGCCACCGCATACATTGCACGTTCCATCCAAACATGCTTTGTTATAAAAAATTTGTCTTGTTGATTTTTCACAGAATATTGCCGGAATAAATTCCCTTGAAGATTTTTGTGGGACATTTATTCCACACTCCTACAACATGATGTCAGTATGCAAAACACGATGTATTTGACAAAAAGCATCATATTGCATTGAAAATTCAACATGATGCCTGCAACAACAAGTGGTACGTGAGTGATTGATTTTCACATAAAAGGGTTTTCTCATTTCAAAGAATCTTTGGCTAATGTTAATTTGTGGATTTTCATTTTTAAACTTAGAGAACAATTCAGTTTGAGTCATATCTAAGAAATGTTTTGCACATGATTCACGATTACGAGAACCTATTCTTATTTTTACTATATCTCTTCTATTCGGTGACACCCTTGTGTTCTCATTCCAAAATTTTACAATTAATTCTTTTAGAATATCAGATGTATTCTTGTCTTTTCATGGAATTCTGCTAGAGAAAGCCCAATAGTCAGTGTTATTGACTAACTCAAGACGTTTATGTCTCTCTATTGCTTTCATTAGTGTTTTTCTATTTAGCTTCAAAGAACTGTTTTTTTTTTCTAATCAAGCATTTATTAATTGTTTTATCACTTACTAGACAATTAGTTAGTGCACGCCATGTAACATTACTAGCTTTGGTGTGTCTTTTGCCACCTACAGTTTGTATGTTTTCAACAATTCACGCATTTTGATCAACAACATTAGATGTTCTTAACCCCAGGGTCTTCATTATAGGTATCATTTTAATTAATTTCAAAAACGAAACAAATAATTGACATCTTTGTGTGTCATTTAAATTCTCAAAGTAATTATCCCAAATTCCACTAGCTTTTCTTCTCGCATTTCTTTCAGACATTTTGTTAGGCATTGGTTTTATAATGTTTTCATCAATTTCAATTAAGTGAATTGGTTTTCTTTGCAAAATGGAAGGAGGTGTTCTTAGAGGTGAAGATTTGTTTACAAGGTTACTTTCTTCATTCAGTGTTTTCATACAAATTTCAGGGTTAACATTTGGATTCTCATGTAAGGGTTCAACAATTGGATTCATATCAATTTCTTCATCCATACCAACATTATCATTCAATTCAATATCATTATTCATTACAAAATCATTATTCATTGCAAAATCATTATTCATCTACATTTTCATTATGTATTTCATCCCCATTTTCTAATACATTAGCTACATTTGATATAGCGGATGTACCTTTCCTTGCTCGAAGTTTTTGCATTCTCTTCAATTTCTTTATTCTCTTCTCTTCCAATTGCTCTGGTGTCTTGTTCTTGACTTTCCTCTTGTCCTTAGCTTGAATTTTATTTCCCATGATTAGAAAAAATCAACTAGTGGGGTAGGGGACAAAATGAACTACTAAAAAATCATGCAAGAATGTAGAGAAAATTGCAGACAAAATAGAATGTTTGCAGAATTCCTGTGAAAGAGATGAAAGGGACGTTGGGGGGGCACAATATATAAAACAAAGAAAAATGCGTACGTGTTATAATGCATATGAATTTTGCATTTTCTCTTTTCCCAAGCCATGCCTCAAGGCTTGGGATCCGGTTTGGATCCCCAAGCATGAGGCATGGACCTGTACAAACACAACAAACAACGTGTTTTTGCAAGAAAATGTAAAAATGCCACTTCCTCTATGATAAATCAAATAAAACAATTGATCCATTTTTTAAAAAATTATACCACAACGTAGAGCAGAGTTTCTTCTTTCTAAAAATATATTTTTTCAAAATTTCTGACTAATATAAGGTTTCCATATTATTTATTTTCTAACTATGCCGTTTTATAACTATTTTTTGAAGTGTAAATATGTCTATCTTTCATGGTGTATCTTTTTTTTGGGTGATCGTAATTTACAAAAAATCATACTAGCCCAAACTAGGCATAATTATATACATATTTAAAAAAACTAATTTTCAATATTTTTGAGGTAGTTAGGGGGGGCACGGTCAGAGCTCCGTTATTTTTCAAAACATAAAATTTATGTACTAGAAAAATCATAAATAAAAAAATATTCGCTAAAAAAATCTAAAAAAAATGGAGCCCAAACTAGATGCTCCTAGCTATCTTTCTACCAAAGGGTTTTCAAAAATACTAAATGGTGCTCAAAAAATGGTGGGGGGCACGAAAGTCACTCTATTATGTTTTTTAACAAAAAAATGAGCATCTGTTGGTATTTTAGTTGTTTGACCCACTTAAACTTATACGTTTTCAATAAAATTTAGTAGCTTAGAAACTAGACTCAAAATTCTACGATTCATATTTCTACAACATCTTCCAATTTTGAGTGTAACTATTTAGAAAAACTCGTACAAGTTGAAGTTTTTTTTTTCAGAAAAATGCATCCACTTAAGACCCCCTTTTGGCCCCCCCAACTTCGTGCACTTACTCGTATAGAAGCCAAAATCTATGTTGGTGTTGGTACGAGGTGTAATATTGGGGCCTACCATCTCACTTCACAATCCCGCATCGATAATGGTATCGAGTGCTTAGCAGATATACCTCCCACCTATTATTTATACTTGTCCAGAACACTGAGTCATATTCCCTCTTGGTGATGAAATCCAAGTAGGTAGAACTAGAAGGGAATGTTTAAAATGGAAGTTTTATTTTACGTGATTTGATTGTGTGTGAGAAAAGAAGTGAATGCATGATTTAACCCTTACTTAAACTAGATTATCAAGTAAGATTCAAGTTCTTATTAAGACCTAGAAGAAAAATTGATTTTGATGAGGAAAAAAACACTCAAGATGTAATGCTAAAAAGAGATGGAAAGGAGGGAAGAAAAAACTACCTTTGTTAGCTAAAATACTCCTTTTTACTTATGTTACATGTTTTTGAAAAATCTTCCAGAGAGGTCTGAGATGAAAAATTAGTTAATATCACAAGAAATAATACAAGAAATAGATTTTAGTACAAGAATACAAAATTTGATCAAAAAGGGATTAGGGTCCCACCGGGCATGCCATATGTTTTAGTAGATCCAAATATGGAAGAATGGGAAGGAAACCCAAGTTCGAGTCCCACCGGGTATGCCATATATTTTAGTATATTTTAGGATTCAATCTTATTAAGTGAAATAAATTATGAAAACTCAAAAAATAACATGGTTTAACGATACCTTCATCGAAAACATCTAGATGTACGAGTACACATGGGAACAAGAGACTCATCTTTTAGAGAATGAGAAAACCTGCACATAAATAAAAAAATTGACAAGAGATATGTTAGATAATAAGATAGTGAGTTTCTTGGAAAAGGAAAATCCTAAGAACCAAATGGATTCCTTTAATGGGTGTCAAATCATTTAAAAAATAATAATTTGGAAATAAATATTGGAATTACAGACAATATAAATGATACTAATAAATGATAGTGGATATATGATGTTGGGATATTGATACTTAAGTGGCATCCTCGATAATATGTTGGGGAGGGTTGAATATGTTTTCCAAGTAATGATTGACTTTGTCACTCTACTTGAGGACTTCTAATTACTCAGGGATCTCATTCAAATTTGGTGTGAAATCAATGACACAAAGACTCAATTCATAGTCAATTTCTGACTATTCCCACATGAGCATTTTTTGTACAATTGGTAGGTTGAAGATGGTGTCTGGTTCATATCCTACTCTTGAAAGTGTCATCTAACAAAAACATAAACTTACAAATGGTAGGTTAGACATGATTATAAATTAATAAGAAGATGAATCAAGATAAATTTTTATCAGAAATTTGTACTCCCTGGGATTAATAAGCCCTTTGAATTTGATTGACCAAATTTCAAAACAAGAACATTTTTGGTAGGGATCAACGTTGATCTTATAGATCGGTGTCGATCTACATGATAAGTTTTGATTGCTGATAAAACTAGGTTGATCTAAATTTTTTTACTAAGGATGGAGTTTGTTTTGACACAAATACTTATATCACCAAAACAACATCTAAATGTGACAAGGATTCTAAAAAGAAATTAACGAAGATTATATACCTTTGAAACTTGATGAAGCTGAGCCGATGAGATGTGTAGGATGATTACTCCAAAGGGAGTCTGAGAAAACTTGAGATTTTGATTATTCCACATCCTTTCAATGTAGGAAGGATGGGAAATCAAATTATGGGGTTGATTCCAGGGTAGTACTCCAAGTCTAAATCAGGCCTTAACAAACATAGTCAGGGATCCAAGGTTCATAAAAAATGGAATCCTTGGGTGAAGGCAGGGACTAGAATAATTTCAACTTCTTCCCTTTTATGGTATTTTTGGTTATCAAATGGGTTTTGAGTTGTTTTAAGCTGGGTAAATTTTACAACCCCCTCTAAAAATAAATCATAGATATTACTTGGCAAACCTCTATTAATGAATTTTGAAATCTTGGTGAATGTTAAGCTTTTAAAGGAAATGTTGTTGATCGGTATCAACTGTCAGATGGTAGCATTAGGCTATCGACTAGTAGTAAATTTCTATTTTTTACATGCGGTAAATGTGATTTGGAGATTAAAAAATTGGCTATTACTTTAAATACTACATGAATAAACCCAAAAAATTAAATTATACTAAAAAAATTTAGGTGAAATAGAAAGCAGCCTAAATAACACCTATGGGAATTGTGTTTCCCTAATTCTAGTGTCTACAAAGGCACTACAACATATTGACCAATTAAAGTCAAAGTATTAGGCCACCATTTAAGTCACTTTAAAGTCACAAGAGGAAATTTTATAAATCCAAAATTGAAGTTGCAAATGTAAGTTGCCTTTACTTGGGGATATTACATGTCTTTGCTTAGCCATAACATTAGAGTGAATTTACTAGGGATGTTAGGATAACTTATTAATTGAATAGTGTCTCAAAGTTTTAATGTTAGGGTGTCTTTAATGGAGACATTATGATGATTTTATTAGTGTTTTCACATTTTAAAAAAATGACCTTAAAGTGTCTTAAAATTCATCTTTGTTCCCAACTTTAACATAGCATATTTTATGACTTAAGGGAATCTTCATTAAATTCATAGATCAAGTTATATATAAAATGTTAGGAATTAATATGTTATTCTGAAAATTAATTATGTGAAGTTTAGTTCACTATTAAAATTATACAAATTTGGGGAAAAGTCTACATCTAGTATCAGAGCAAGTTCATCCTATTCATTTAATGGAGTTTTGAGTTTTACTTAGGGGAAATTATATATATATAGTTTTCCTCGTAGATGATATTTGTGAGAGAAGAAGATAATTTGTAGTTTTATTATTGATTACTTATTTACCAGTATATGCAATTCAATTGGTTTTTCTACAGTGTTGTTGCATGTCTTTGGCATTTGTTCAAGACACATTACATATTGTATTAGAATCCACAGACTTGCACAGTTTCTCACGTCAACTTATATCTTATATCAGGTTGTGTGGAGGTGTAAACATAAACTTCCATGTTTCATTTGTTAAAGTTACAGATATAAGGAACTTCTACATTTTTTATTGACTTGTCCAACAAATTTGCATTCTTATTGGCTTGGTTCTACAGACCCATGAGCATTGAGACCACTTGCATCAAATTCATTTGAGTGTGGCACAAAATAGATTCAACTTGCCTCATTTGATTCCATTATATCTACCTCTACTTATACATAATAGTGGGAATTTTTCTTGACTTACAACTATTTGGACATCAAATGCGACATTTATCTTGATCAGAGTGGCTTATCTAGCACGCATAAACTCCTATGACATCATTTTTTCAAAATTCCTTTGACTTCCACTTAACGGCCTTTGTGTATTTCCATTTAACATTGTGATTTAACTTGTTAACCACATAATCCTTAGGCCCCTGTGTTCTCACAACATGTAGATTTGGAAAGCCTCAACATTTGCCATGTTGGAGGGTGATTTTTTTAAAGTCAAAAGAAATAAAAGTTTAAAATCATTCTTCCTACCCATGTGACTCCATAAAATGAAAACTAATTATGCACCCAACACGTATAACAAAGGAGGAGCTCATAAATTTAAGGCTCTGTTACATTTTTAAAAATCATTGTGTTTTCTAACACCCAACACGCAGAACAAGGGAGGATTTCAAATGTTTTTTTTAAATCCTTGTGTTTTCCTGCACCCAACACACAGAACAGAGGATTTTAATTCCAAGAATTCATATTAGTTTATTTTATTCATTCCAAATGTTGAATCTTTGTGTGGGCGTCATATAAGAGTGGGTTGAAAAAGAGGAAAGGCAACGAGAACAAGGGCTATTGATTTTTATATAATCTGTCATTATCACCGACACTTAACCAAAACAACAAAGGTAAATTTGTGTGTAAACTATGTTTCAAAAACCCCTTTTGTTTTACATTACAATTTTTAAATCTATGAATTTGTATCAATAATTTGTATTAGCAATTACATCATGGCGATTCAATATCAGGAATTTGTATAAACAATTGTTTTTAAAAAATTACATGTTACATCTATCTTGTTCATAGATGTCCACTTTTACATTTTTTTAAATCCTTGTGTGTGCATCATATGAGAGTAGGTTGAAAGATAGGAAAGGGAGCGAGAACAAAGGATATTAATTTTCATATAATCCGTCATTAGCACCAACATCAATAGTTCACCAAAAAAGTAAAGGTAATTTTTCGGTAAACTCTTTTTCAAAACCGCTTTTGTTTTACATTACAATGTTTATATCTATGAATGTGTATCGATAATTTTTATTAGGAATTAAATAATGGGGATTTAATATTAGGAATTTGTATAAACAATTATTTTAAAAAATTGCAATTTAGATCTATGTTGTTCATAGATGTCCACTTCTTCTAATCCTTTTTTTTTTAAATTTCCGTCGGTTCTCATTGAATAAAAATGGCTTCTACATCAAGATATACTATAAATATGTTTTATTTTTGTAATATTATTTTAATATTATGTAGATGGATGCTTGGAACCAACAAATGTCAACACGATTATGCCGCATCCCAACCATGGAAGAAGATAAGTTGGACAATATGTGTATTACACTGACATAATTTATAATTCTCTCACCACCCTTCTCAGTTGCAACTAATAGAGAAAAACTGTTGACAATGTGAATCTTTAGTGGTGAATGGTCATAAAGAAACATGGAAGTGGAATACATTCTTGTTATGTTTGGGATGCTAGTTCTTCTTATCATAGAGATCACATGTATAGATGTGGTTACAGGAAGATGGATCTAAGAAAAACTCCCTGCAATTCCATGGAGAGACTACCTTGGAATGTACCATGAATTTACCTTGGTCGTACGCCCACCTCCAGATGGCAGATGGTCTGGTTTGTCTTAAAATATTCTTGCATGGTGAGATGGTGTTGACCACCAGCTAGAAGAAATTGAAAAGTGGAGGTATGAAGAGTGTAAAATAAATCATCGTGGCTCTGAGGAGTGTGACAGTGATTGTAGTGGGGATTTCAACATAATCCTTTATCATTGACCATGAGTCCATATTTTTTATACAAGTGAAAGACAATGCATTGGAAAATGTATTCCTTGCTTTTGATAGATATATTTTTTATAAGTGAATATCTCTATAATGTTAGTAGTAACAACTAATTCATCGTTATCATTCCTATGTATCTTGGCTTGTACCTACTAATGTTGTCTATATAAGCAATGCAAATAGGAACAATGATTTCAACAGGTATATTTTTTTTTGCAATTGTACTTGTAAGAGGATACAATGTACCATTATAGAATTTCAATTGGCATAAAAGAAAATTAAATTTCTAATTGCATTATCGTAAATATAATTGATGTTGGTTCTTATCATAATAGTTTCAACATTTTTTGTTATTCATAGATGTCCACTTTTTAATGCTCTAAATTTAATTTATGATTAATGAGTTTGGATTTGTTGTTCATAGATGTCCATTTTTATGTTTCTAGTCATATAATTTTTTTACTAATGTAATGACACATTTTTCTAGTATGTAGGAGTAGGCATGTGGGATACTATTCGACATCTCCTAATTGAGAACCCAACCAAGGGTTTATTTACATACAACAATTTACATTATAAAAAATTTCCTCACATCAACAAAGATGATATGTGGGTTGCATGCATTGAGATTGATAGGGTAGACAACTTCGTGAAAGGAGAATCAAATAGAAATTTCTACCCAACCATATTTTGTGTTTTGCATCATAAAACATTTCCATCACATATTCCCAGAAAGAAGAAAATAATCAATAGCACTTTGTAATATGTGATGTACGTAGGCTCTCATTTTAAATATTGTGTGTACATGGATGCTTTTGTATTTTATGTTTCAGTGTGCCTGTGCTAATAAGTTTCATATTAATGTGTAGATATTGGTGTTTGTATGGGCCTGAGGACTGTTGGAAAAATTGATACTTTTCTACAAGACAAGTACTTATTTCCGAAGAAGGGGAAAGGCAGCTAACCAGGCTGAAATCATATTAGATGTGGTTTTCAGTGTCATTTCAACACTTAGGAAATGGTCAATAGACCTGATCAAGTATTCTCACCTACAATAATGTAGAACACATTGATAGTGAAGGAAATCATTGCCATAGTCAGGAATATGAATAATTCAAAGGGAAAAAAATCACCCCTTTTATTAGTCCACATCTTAATGAGTAGATTCATAGGTTAATTTTTTAAGAAATGTCTTCCGATACTATATACCTTAAGCATTATGAGATGGTGCATGAGAAGCTCACATTTTTTAATAGTGAAATAGAATGGGATGATTTCCTATGCATAAATGGCATATTTAATAGATAACACCAAATTAAGGAGATGAAATATGTGTTTAGCCCCAATGATATAGAAAGTGTTCAGGAGTGAACTCTAGCAAATATTGAGAAGTGGTTTTTCTACCAAGGATATAATAATGAAGGTACTGATGAGGTTGGGAAAATTCCATTTATATTGGGCATCCAAATCCCACTTCATTTGGATTGGTTATTGTGATATGGAAATGATAGTTTAATAACCATGGATTCAACATTTGGAACGAATGGAATTAAGGTATGCTTTGAATATTAGAAATCCTATTAGTTGATACTTCATTTATTGAACATATAAGTTGACTTTTATAACATATTTTCATGCAGTTTCAATTTTGCATGTTGCTAGTGTTTGATTCCAAAAACCAAGGGCTTTCTGTGGCATGGGTAATTATGTCTAGGTCATATGATAATGACATCACCCAATGGATGCAATTACTTTGGAAAAGAGTACACTTGAAAAATATTGAATGGAAAATAAATGCCTTCATGGTAGAAGACGTAGATGCAAAGATAAAATTAATAAGGTATGTGTTGATTATGTTGCATAGGCACAACACAATTATAATGATTATGTTACAAATTCTTACTAGCTTTTCTTATGCAGAGAAAAATTTGACTGTGAGGTGTACTTATGCAGCTGGCATATACAATGTGCATGGTTGAAGAATTTGATATCCAAAGTGAGAGAATATGATGTGAGGCGAGAGATGTTCAGTGAACTTGGATACATTATGCTCAAATGTATTGATAAAGATATGACTAATAGGGAGGCCATAAAGTTCATAGAGAAGTATCATTGCACACAACCTAAATTTGTTGAATATTGGGGGGAGCGTTGGCTCCACAGGATTGCAATGTGGTCAAGGTGTTTTCATACCCTCAAAAAAGTTGGGAAATAAACCAACATAGCCATATAATCATATCATCCACATCTAAAAAAAATCTTGCGTTCAATTCACACTTTTGCAGATCAAAGGGTGGATTGGTTAGTACATTAACTAACCACAAGTGTTAACATATACTATAGGTGGCTATAAATGAGAAAAGACAACGGTTTTTACAAGAAATTTAAATTTGAAATTTTTGAAATTATTTCATGGTTAAGGCTTTTCAAATTGCATAGTATCATGTCACCTTTCACATGAAGAACAATCCTATTTCATGGGTGAAAATCCAGAAAGATTATACATTGCATTATCAGGTGTAGAGCACAACGCCACTGATTGTAATGTGTAGTTTTCCATTTTCATTCTAATCATACACATGTAAACATGTAACTAAGGTGGGGATGATGTGAGAGAGATTAGGAGTCATTGGCATTCATGAAACATGTGATGGTGTTATCTACTCCATCGACAATAATGATTCACATGTGAATGTATAGTTTTTACCCTCTTCAATTTTCTTCATTTTTTTAATTCCCAATCTCAAGTGGTTGATTTTTTTTAAACATAGGTTGTAAATAGTGATCCAACAAATGATAATTAAATTTATTCTCATATAGACAACATAGGCTCTTTGGATGCTAATCATGTAAGGTAGAACTCTAGTCATAAGAATTTTCATTATACTTCAATCATTGTTACTGGAATATGACATCCTTTATTTTAATGACATAGGGCATGGAAAATGGGCTAGAAAATGTAAATGAAAGCGAACCTTCAATGGGTGTTAGAGACTCATCAAATGTACATATATATGATAATGTAATTCATCATTCCACTTATAATCATTTGCCATTTTACTTGTGAGGGCATTTGTAACATGATGTTTTTCTTGTATTAATAGATCATACTTGATAGGATAGAGGATGAAATAGAAACATCTAGAAGGAGAGCTTATGAGGTATTTGAGAATTACATTGCATTAGAAAATAGTAGTGGGACACTATATTTCTTGGAGAAGTGGATGGCATATGTTTACAACAAGGTACGTGTATAAAAAAAATCAAATACACTTGGATTACAACACCTAATGGCTTAACCTTTCCAAAAAGTGCAAGATGGCCACGTAAACACCCTTCTTAGAGAAAAGGACTTCATAGAATTGACAAATTGAAGAAGAAAACATACCATGCCACAAGAGTTAGCCTTGTTTCTAAATCCTCCTAAGAATCACAAATGAAAAATGTGGAATGAGGATCCACATAGGGCAGCCAAACGTGACAGAGACAAAAATAATGGAGATATTGCATCCTAAATGTGACCCTATGGTTTTAATCCATTGAATCCATTCACTTGAAACTTGCATTTTGTATATGTAACATCCAATGAGAATTATGCATATAAGGATATAATGTTGAATAGGAAAATTTTTCATGATTCATAATATGTATTTGAGTGTCATTCTAGGTTAGATAGTAGTTTAAAACTGGCTAAAAAGAGCTTTCTAAGAATTTGACAAGTGGGCAAGAAGTTATGATTTTTAATATGAAATTAAGTGGTCATTAATATTCTATTTTTTATATTTGGAGAGTAAACCTTATATAAGTCAGAAAACATATCACCCTTTAATTGGATATTGTAAATCTTTCCATAGCAGTAAGTTCCAAACTTCTTGTTTACACGATGGAATATGCTCTTTGAATTGCCATAATTTTTGAAACTGAAAGAGATTCATTCCAAGATAAATGCACATTCAATGTTTCAAACTTCCCCAATGGGGAAATTCTTTTTAATTGTTCAAGTGATATGTTTTTCAATAAGTTAAATTCATTTACTTTGATTCATTACACTGTTATAACAGGATTTCCCTGAGGTTTGACATTGCTGAAAAATGTTTTTGCAACAAATTTTATGTTCCTTGTATGGTAATTGGATCTCAACAAACTATATAATGGCCTTTAAAATCTCCATCAACATAACTTATAACACAATTTGATTGTATTTCACTATTTTCATAGAATTGCACATGGATTTATATGGTCAAGTATAAGAATTTTCACTTGTTTTCTAGTATAGGAGACCATGCATCAAGACATACATTCAACTGTCATCTATGCATATCAAAAATAAAAAATAATATCATGATGATCAAAAAAGTTATGAGAATCATATAATATACTAATTTTTCTTGGCAATGGAAAAAATGTAATAATTATTTACATCTCTAAAACTAAAACATTGAGCATGTAATGCCACATGTAGAAATAAAAAAAATACAAAGCCATTGAAATGACAATGATTAGGAAAACCAAAGATAAGTATTAATAAACAAAATGTATAATGTTTCTAAACAATCAGTATCCATATATTTGATGTGAAAATAATTTTCTCATTTTCTGATATGATGAACAATATTCTCATCATCATTGTGACCTACACTCATACCAACCTGTGATGATAGATTGCAATATCTGGATTTCTATTCACTGCTTCAGCCAAAAGAGTAAGACCGTCATCAAGATTTCCTCTTTAAAATACTAACCAACCTAGCTTCGCAAGTGCCCAATAGTTGCTTGGATCCAGGGAAAACGACTTCTCAAGTTTACACCGTGCTTCCTCAAAACATTTTTTATCAAGAGAAATCTTAATTTTTCCATATTAACAAAACAATAAAAGAATTATTCAAGGATTAACATGTGCATATTCCTTCAAGTATGTAAATAAGAAATATCGAAGATATAAATCGAGTAAATTTTACCCAAGTTTCACATAGTTTCCAATATAATTCATGAAATGGTGTTAATTAGTCTCCACAAATATTTCTTAGATTTCTTGTCAAAGTACAATACAGTGGTCTACTATTGTTTACATAAATACAAACAAATTATTAATATTCTGAAGTGTCGAAATTTTTTCAAATGGAGTGGAACTTACTACATTTCATAAATGGTCAGTGGTACTATGAATTGTAACATGATTAAATAAAGTACAAGTTTATTGTTAGGAATTAGAGAAAAAATATGCGGAAACAATTCCTCAAACCACAGCAGTAGGAAACTATATAGCAAAATTTTGCTTGCAGAAATATAACAGCATAAATAAATAATGCACAAAAGAAGACAAGACAAGATTTAACGTGGTTCACCCAATGTGGGCTATGTCCACCAAGAACTTGCTCAGATTTTATTATCAACAAGAGTAAAACAACTCTCACAGTCTTCTCTTAGTTATGAACTCACAACAGAATTCCAAAGATGTTAAACCACATCTAAACCACAATTGACACCCAATTGCATAACCTTGATCACTCTTGATCACCTCTTGATCATTAAGACTCAAGATGTCTTGAACACTCAAGATATCTTCAAGATACCCTAACACCTCTATTTATAGGATAAAAATCCTCTTAAGAATTCCTAAAGCCAACCCTAGAAGTTTTAAAGTCGCGGTCTTTCAACTTCCCACGGCTAGAAAAATAGTCCCGACGTTAACAGCCAATTAACATTATGTTAACAACAATGTCACAACAATGACACAACAACGTCATAGAAAATGACTATAGAATGATCCTAAAGTCTCCAAACTTAACCGTTCGAGCTCCATCACTTCAACATTGATTCAAGAAGACCAAAAAATAGGCATAACACCCCAACAATCTCCCACTTGAAGATTGTTTCCACTGAGAAAAGTTTTTAACCCTTCATTATCAACCATAAAGGCCAATCAAAGTTGAACACAACTTCAACTTCTCCCTTATGACCGTCTTGGTCATCATATCCATAGGATACTGACTGTTATGAATATTTTCCAGCTTCAACTTATCTTCTTCTAAAGTTGTCCTGATGAAATGATATCTCAGCTAATGTGCTTCATCCTAGAGTGGAAAGCAGAGTTCTTCACCAAATGAAAAATGATCTGACTATCACTGTGTAGTCTCCCAACTTCCTGCTTATGACCTAACTCATCAAGAAACTGTTAAAGCCAAAATCATCTCCTTGCTTTCCTCTGTGGCAACAACATACTTAGCCTCTGTGGTTGACAAATCCATAACCTTTTGTAACCATGAAATTCAACTCACTATTGTATCACCAACCATAAATACATAACCTGTCATGCTCCTCCTACTGTCCAAATCTCCTACCATGTCTGAACCTACATATCCACATAATGCAGTGTCTGATCCACTGAAACACAATGCGACTCTTATGGTCCCTCTCAAATACCGAAGGATCCATGTTACTGCCTGTCAGTGCTCTCTACCTGGATCACTCATAAACCTACTCACTACTCCCACTACATGGGCAATTTCAAGCCTAGTGCATACCATAGCATACATCAAGCTACTGACTGCTAATGAGTACAATACCTTGGACATCTGGAATCTATCCTCCTTAGTCTTTGGACTCTGCTATTTGATAATTTAAAGTGACCTGCCAAAGGAGTACCGACTGGTTTAGCATCCTGCATACTAAACCTCTCCAAGACCTTCTTTATGTACTCTTCTTGAGATAATACCAGATTCCTCTCCTTCCTGTTCTGAGTTATTCTCATACCAAGGATTTGTTTTGCTACCCTCAAATCCTTCATAGCAAAGGAGTCACCTAGTTGCTTCTTGAGTACCTTTATTTCTTGCATGTTCTTACCTGCAACAAGCATATCATCTACATACAGGCACATAATAATATAAATACCATCAAGAAACTTCTTGATGTACACACAATGGTCTGAGTGACACCTGGAGTAACCCTGCTCCTGCATAAAACTATCAAACTTCATGTACCACTGTCGTGGAGCATGTTTCAGGCCATAGAAGCTCTTCTTCAATTTGCACAATAACCTCTCCTTCCATTTGACCTCATAACCCTGTGGCTGCTGCATGTATAATTCCTCCTCCAACTCACCATGAAGGAATGCAATCTTCACATCCAACTGTTCTAAGTGCAGGCCTTCTACTACAACTAAACCAAGAACAATCCTAATAGAAGTCATTTTAACAACCGGAGAAAAAATTTCATCAAAATCTGTACCTTTCTTTTGCGTAAATCCTTTGACCACCAACTGAGCCTTGTATCATTTCATGCCTCCATCTTTCTCTTTAATTCTATACACCCACTTGTTATGCAATGCTCTCTTGCCCTCAAGTAGCTCCACCAGATCCCAAGTCTGGTTTTCCATAAGAGATCTATGCTCTTCATCCATGGCTTACTCCCACTTCTTCCTGGCATCCAGCTGCATTGCTTCCTCAAAGCACTCTGGCTCTCCACTATCAATGAGTAATAAATAATTCAAATATGGAGTAGATCGTTTAGGTTCCCTTCTTACCCTAGAATAACTTATCACCTAAGGAGTTTGGGGTTCTTGATGAGTAGGTACCTGAACCGGCTGTGCCAAAACATGTAACTGAACCGGCCCATTGGACACCTTGTTGTCCGCAATGTCCTCTAACACTGTGTATTCTTTCTTTGATTTATCTTTCTCTTCCTACAACTGATCTTTATACATGATTTTTTCATTAAAGACAATATCTCTAGACCAAAATATTTTCTTGTCTTTAAGACTCCAAACATGGAAACCAAAATCATCTTCACCATATCCAACAAAGGTGCATTT
Source organism: Taxus chinensis (assembly GCA_019776745.2). NCBI lineage: Eukaryota > Viridiplantae > Streptophyta > Pinopsida > Cupressales > Taxaceae > Taxus > Taxus chinensis. Next base: position 60,761,322 of record CM034156.1, on the reverse strand, counting down.
CTCAAACTTAGCCTCTAACTTGGTCCTATCATATTTATCAATGTGAACAAATACCTCACATACAAATACTCTAAGAAATGACTAAACAATTTTCTTACCAGACCAAGCCTCCTCAGGTATACCTCCATCTAAGGCCATAGAGGGTCCTCTGTTAATCAGATAAACAATTATGCTTACCGCTTCCACCCAAAACATGAGTGGCAGCCCCGCATGTAACCTCATGCACCTAGCACACTCCATGATTGTCCTGTTCATTCTCTCTAACACTCCATTTTCTTGTGGAGTATTTGGAACCGTTATTTGCCTGTGGATCCCATTTACCGAACAGTAATCAAGAAATTCATTGCTGCAATATTCCCCTCCATTATCTAACCTGAGACATTTCAACTTGAGACATGTTTCATTCTCAACCAAGGCTTTCCATCTTTTGAAAGTTTCAAACACATCAGATCTATTTCTAATGCAATATACTCAAACTTTTCTAGTTGCATTATCAATGAAAGTGATGTAATAACATGAACCACCAATAGAGTTTACCTTAGCAAGCCCCCATACATTTGTATGCACTAATTCCAACTTACCCTCCTTCCTAGTAGGTCCAACCTTGAGGAATCTCACCCACTTTTGTTTCCTATAAACACGGTCCTCACAGAAGTCCAAATATAACTCCTTTAATCTAGGCAACATGTCCTTTATAATCTGCATGCCTTTATGACTCATATGACTGAGTCTCTGGTGCCACAAAGTTGCATCTCCATCTACAGCAACTAAATTGTAATAATCAACACTACTGGTTAAATACAAAGTACCATTTTTCTTACCTCTTGCAACCACAAGAGTTCCCTTAGTAAACTTCCAAGAATCCACTGTAAAACTAACCATATAGCCATCACTACCCAGCTATCCCGCTGATATCAAATTCCACCTCAACTTAGGCACATGCCTGACATCCTTAAGTAGCCATGTGTTCCCATTCTACATTTTCACCTGAACACAACCTTTCGCTACTATGATGCATGGTTCATTATCACTAAGAAATACATGTCCAAAATCACCTTGAACAAAATTAGTAAAGTAATGTCTATGTGGAGTGGCATGGAAAGAAGCCCCTGAATCTAACACCCAAGATTCAACAATATTATTTAAAGAAAGAATTAAGGCATCTTGACAAACATCACCTGCTACCAAATTTACCTCTTTAGTTTCTTCCTTCTTGTTCTTCTTATCCCGAAGAGCCCAGCAATCTTTCTTAGCATGACCAACCTTCCCACAGTGCCAAAATTCTAACTTACTCTTGGACTTTGACCTTTCACGATCATTTGACTTCCCATGGTTACCTTTCCCTCTGTTCTTTTGTCTCCCTCTACTCTCCACCATCAAAGCATTTCCAAAAGTAGAAGAATCTATGGTGCTCTTCCTTCACATTTCTTTGCTTAGGATCACGCCTATTACATCCTCAAACTTAAGCTTTAAGTTATTAGAGACTGAATTACTTACAGCCATAACCAAGCTATCCCAACTATTTGGTAAGGAGCACAAAATCAACAAATCCCTGACCTCATCATCAAAGTCAATTTTTACCGAGTTTAACATACTCACAACCGTATTAAATTCATTCAAATGATCAAGAATAGAACCATTCTCAGAAATATTCATATTAAATAAATTTTTCATCAAAAATATTTTATTAGAGGTAGAGGGTTTTTCATATAACTTCCCTAACACACTCATGAGACCTTCTGTGGTCTTCTCCTATGATATGTTGAAAGAAACCAAATATGCAAGGCATAAATGAATTTCCTCAAGTGCCTTTCTATCCATCAAATCCTGTGATATGTTGAAAGCAACCATAATCCTCATCCGACATGGCTGTAGGTTTCTTTGCATTTCTAGCCAAAGGAACATGGAGGTCCTTCTGATATAAGTAATCCTCCATTTGCATCTTCCACAAACCAAAGTTCTACCCATTGAACTTCTCAACCCCCGATCTGCCCTCATCTGCCATAGGTCTCAACCATTCTCCTGTGATATGTTGAAAGCAACCAAAGATGCAAGGCATAAACAAATTGCCCCGAGTGCCTTTCTATCCATCAACTCCTAATCCTCATCCGACCTGGCTGTAGGTTTCTTTGCATTTCTAGCCAAAGGAACATGGAGGTCCTTCTGATATAAGTAATCCTCCATTTGCATCTTCCACAAACCAAAGTTCTACCCATTGAACTTGTCAACCCTCAATCTTCCCTCATCTGCCATAGGTCCCAACCATTCTCTTGTGATATGCTGAAAGCAACCAAAGATGCAAGGCATAAACGAATTACCTCGAGTTCATTTCTATCCATCAACTCCTAATCCTCATCCGACATGGCTGTAGGTTTCTTTGCATTTCTAGCCAAAGGAACATGGAGGTCCTTTTGATATAAGTAATCCTCCATTTGCATCTTCCACAAACCAAAGTTCTACCCATTGAACTTCTCAACCCTTGTTCTTCCCTCATCTGCCATAGGTCCCACTCAAGCTTAACTTTCCCTGTGATTTACAACTTCAGAAAAAAACCACCAAAGCTTTGATACCAATTATTAGGAATTAGAGAACAAATATGCGGAAATAATTCTTCGAACCAAAGCAGTAGGAAACTATATAGTAGAATTATACTTACAGAAATATAAAAGCAAAAATAAACAATGCACAAAAGAAGACAAGACAAGATTTAATGTGGTTCACCAAATGTCGGCTATGTCCACCAAGAACTTTCTTTGATTTTATTATCAACAAGAGTAAAACAACTCTCATAGTCTTCTCTCAGTTATGAACTCACAACAGAATTCCAAAGATGTTAAACCACATCTAAACCACAATTGACACCCAATTGCATAACCTTGATCACTCTTGATCACCTCTTGATCATTAAGACTCAAGACCTCTTGAACACTCAAGATATCTTAAAGATACCTTAACACCTCTATTTATAGGATAAAAATCCTCTTAAGAAGTCCTAAATCCGACCTTAGAAGTTTGAAAGTCATGATCTTTGAACTTCCCACGGCTGGAAAAATAGTCCCGACGTTAACAACCAATTAACAACAATGTCACAACAACAACACAATGACTGTATAACAACGTCACAGAAAATGACTGCAGAATGCTCCTGAAGTCTCCAAACTTAACCGTTCGAGCTCTAGCACTTCAACATTGATTCAAGAAGACCAAAAAACAGGCTCCACACCCCACATTTATCACACATTTTATATTTCTTCTAGTCAATAACATAAATAGAAGCATCCACCAAATGAATACCATATGAAAAATTAATAAAGTCATAATGCCAATCACTTTTATTGAAGCGATCAATGGGTTTGGTGTTTTGGTAATATAGGTAACATATATGTAAAAATACACATTACACTTAACAAGAAACATTCCAAACAATGTATAGAGCTTTTAATAATTTATCATCAATTGGAAAATAACTAATTTGGTGCCTCAAATCTTAAATAAACAAATGAAAACACCTAAAACCCAAGTATGGTAGTTCTAGTGACCTTTTATAATGATACAGACATAGGGTTGAGTGAATAATTTTTTTATACCATGCAAAAAGGAATATCAACACTCAAAATGGACACATACACACACAACCCTCGCGTAGATGGGAAATTAAGACCTTACCTTTATTAGCCTCCAATGAGGGATTACAAAACAAGTAGACAACTTATTTGAGGTGTATTATAGACTATAAATATGAAGAAGTATAATATCAGTCCCTTAATGGGCGTGATCCTATTTTGTAGCTCTCTGCACATACCTATGCACTTCTAGCAAGCCTCTATGTATGAATAATCTAGTCTCCTTTGAAGAAGAAGAATGAATCTAACATGCACATGTATGATAAATCAAAATAAATTAGAGTATGACCTCTATTTTATTTAATTATAAAAGAATCAAAATCTTAGACCATAGGCCAAACAATTTTAGCACTAGATAGAACCTATAATTAAAACAAGATAGGGTAAATATGACCCAAGTTTAATGAAATTATAACCACAATCCATAATATTAATTCATTGGTGAAGTTTCGATGCATTAATATCCACTGTGAACTTATTCATTGTAGTCATTTTTATGCCTTTCAAAGAACAAGGAAATCCCATGCGTGCCGGCCTTTCACTCAGTGGGTGTTGGGTGCTCACCCAAGGCACGTGTGGGCACCGAGCCCCTCCTTTATGTGAGTTGTGTGAGAATGCATTATTTACGATAAAAAAATTAAGTGAAGAGAATGGAAATGAAGCATACATTCATCTTAGATCTCATAACAGGATTCTAGACCAATGAATTCATTCAGATAAGAAAAGCATTACAGAACATAGATCTAAATCATAACAGAAAGGAAACACACAGCGGTTTACACCCACTCATATGAAATATATATAAAACCAATCCATACAGAATTAAGTAAAAACTGGAACCACATATATCCATATTAAATACGTTTGGTAAACACATTACATTCATTGAGGCTATCACAGATCCATATAATAGTGCAGACAAATGTCATGCATCAAAACTGGACTTAAGCTCCTTATAGTACAAAGAAAAATATTCAAAACCATCCCCTTGATACATCATACTCCTATAGATCCTCTAAACCCAACCCATAGAACTCCCACAGTATTTATGCATGGCTTTTCCTCTTTTCCATCCTCTCTAGGAATATCCATGTCTTCTACCGAGTGCTTGTATATATAGCCTTAGCAAGCACCGCCATGCCTTTATGAAGTTGTAGATCAGTTGCCAAGTGTCCAAGTGGTCCTCCATGGGAGCATGCTCCTTTAGACTCGAGCTCTCCATTCTTCACCATGATGACCTTATGGAATATTTTATCACAAGGTATATTCCTTTCATGGGCACCAAGCTACCAGGTTGGCACCTTATCCACTCCGCATGCGTAGTCGGGTCATGTTTTCCATGTGTTCTGCCCAATATGCCAAATATGGCTAAGTCCCAAAAACCTTTTCTTTTCCTTGCACGTGAGTGCCACTGGTTCTACTAAACCCTCCTAAAACCCTATCCTGCATGCTTTCACCTTGTGTGCCCTTCTTCAAATAGGCCTTATGCGCCCACACACCTTCTTGTACTTAGCCAATATTTTAGGGGCCCAACATCACCCCACACTACACCTGTTCTCCATCCTCGGGAACATTTTCTCAATGAATAAAGAATTATTGTCCCTGAATAGTTTGGGGAAAGAATAAAGGAATGAAGAATTAGGGAAGAATGAAAGAATGGAGAAACTATGATTACCGCTGCAAGAGGAGGGGGAAATATTTCTTCAAGTCTGCCTCCAACTTATTCCAGGCATCAACTTCGTTTTGTGCCTATTGATAGAGGTCACTGACTAGGGTGCTCACCTCTTCAAATCCTATCCCTTCTCCTTAGGTATTTATTGTTTCCATGATCTCCCCTCAAATTGTTTTCCCAAATCCTTAGAGCGCATCCATCCTTCGAGTGATCTGGGGATACAAATCCTTCATTCGGTTCTTGATTGAGCCCCACAAGGTCTCAATAGCCTCCAATTTCTTCTCAACCTTGGCTAGAATTTTGTCATGTTCCACTCTATTCCCCTTGTTCTTCTCTTGGAACTCCTTGAGCTCTATTTCATGAGTGGTGACCAGAATGCTCACCACTTTATCTCTATCAACACATTTTTCATAGGTGGCCTCAGTGACTTGGGCGGCGGCTTTCACATCAGTGAGGAATTTATTATACTGAGAAACAATTGCCACAACCTTCATCTTATCCTCCTTATATTTACGCATCAATGCCTCTTTTGTGGATTCCAAGGCCAGTGGTCACCTTTCCATTGTGAGGATGTAGGTTAAGTCCTCTAGGCACTCTAGGGTGGATCCATACTTCTGTGTTGGTGGTGTTAGATCTGGATGCTTCAAGACAATGGCATCTGTGATCATCTCTACTTTCTTGTAAACCTCATGTACCCTTGCCTTCTCATCTTTTAACTCATGCCTTAGTTGAGCGCTGATTAGTTCTTCTTGCTTTAAGTCATTGGTTCTTTCCCTGAGATCTTCTTCCTTTTTCTCTAGTTCTGCCTCTAGAAAACTTACTCTGTCATTCCTCCCAAAGAGTCTGGCTTCAACCTCAACCAAAACCTTGTTTAACACATTGCAATATTTGTTTCATCTGATAGCTGCTGAGCGTTTACCAAGGGGTTGAATCCTTTTGACTCTGGTACCTTTATTATTTCCCCTTGGATTACTTCAAACTCTAGCTTGTCGATATGGGACTCAAATGCCCAAGAAATCATTTTCCTTGTCTGAGGGTATGCACCTTCCTCATCAAATGATGTCATAGCCAAGATTTGTTCCGTTGGTATGGTGCTTTGAAAGTGTGCACGCAAAACCTTGTTTGGACCATCAATGTAGCCCATCCCTTGAACTTGTGATGCTTCTTCTGTGCTCTTTCTCCCCATGTGTGTAACGGCCTTTGGAAATCTTACAGCCAAACTGGGATCTCCTCCCATTTCTACCATATTCCTTTTCTATGCTCTCCTCCTCATCTTCCTTCATCACCACATCTGTGTTGCATTCCATTTCTTTCTCTACTAGAGTCCTTAATGATTTTTGCTACTTATTTCTCCGCGGCCTCGTCTACCTATTCCTTTGTGAGGCTTGGGGTCCTTTGTTCTTTTTTAACTTATTCCCTGCATTACTCCCTCTATCCTGGCATCCTCCTCTTCTTCATCCTCCTCCTCCTGACAAATATGTACTTCATTATATTCTTCCTCTCTTTCTTCCTCAAAATCATGTACTTCATAACATGGGATGGTCTTCACCTCCTTAGGTTCATCTTCTTCATCATCTCTTTTCACCTCTGTAGGCATCCAAGTCTTCTATATCCTCCGATTCAACCTTCATCTATCACCTTCTGCTTCTTCCTTACTTGGGGATTCTAGGATAGGGGATCCTTCTTTTTCTTTTCCCTTGGCAGGTGATTCTCTTCCTTGGAAATTCTTCCTGAGTGATGGGTTATTTGTGCTCTCCAGCTTCTTCTTCTAGATTATTTTCTTTCATTGGGGACTTCTTTCTCCACGCGTGTAAGTGCTAGGCTTAGCACTTGCCTCTGGCACGCGTTACCACTTGTGTAGTCTGAACACTTGGTGACTTTCTACACCTCTTCTCTTTCTCTCTTCTTTAGAATGGGCTTCCTCGTTCCTGTAGGGTCTTCAGGGATGGATACATCATTTTCCAAGTATGTGCCCTTTTTAAATTTCATCCTGATGCATAGATACACTCGCATTGTAGTCCTTCCTGTAATTGGTAAAGTCAGGGGCTTCATCATCTGGACCTCATGGGATACATACTTTTCCATGTATGTGTGCTTTTTGGGGTAGACTAGATCTTCCTGTGTAGCTCTCTATGGTCTTGATCCACCTCACTAAGGTCAAACCTTAGTATCTTGGCCTCTTTGAACCTGTTCACCCCCACTTGGAAGTATTGCATGGTGAAGGAGAAGGGAAGTTTACACCAGGGGATCATTGTTTCATCTATCAATTTAAATCTTCCAATACAAAAGTGTTGGTACACCGTAAACTCTACTTCTCCATCCAAGAGCACTGGTAGCTGCTCCAAAATTCTCCACTCTACCCTGAACGAATCCCTCATTTTCTTGTACCAATTTTCCAAGTGTGCTTTGTGAGTGGCCATCATGGTCTCACAAGTATACTTTGCGAACCTCTTCATGGGTGATGGTTCTTCTTCTGGGTACTCCCAAAAAAACCTTTCATCCCATCGGGCACTCTGATATCTGAGAAAACAATTGTGAGGAGGACATTTCCAAATAGTATCTTCTCACCCTCTTGCGTGCTGCTAATGATTTCATTCTGTGATGAAGGCAGAAAAGTTGTAAATAGTCCCCTCTGAATATTTTTCAGCATACATTCAGCCATGCCTTGTTCACTTGAGTCCATCTTTCTTGATCATTGATCTTGGTTACCAAGTGTGCGCCATCCTCATCACGGGGTCTGGAATCTCTGTGATGTCAAAGTATCGTGATCCTTTCTTATAGTCATACGTGACTACTATTTCCTTGATGGCCTCCTTGTCACTCAGATCATCATCTATGCTCTCTCCCTCACAGATAAGGCCTGTGAACTTGGAAATCAACTAGGGAATTATGCGCATCTTGCACCCTGTGAAATAAAAATGGTCTTTGTGAATGCACGACATCAACCACTGATAGAGGTGCTAAGGTTTGTTGAATTAGGGTAATTCGTAAAGCTACAGTAACCCTACCTTCTCTAATTTAACATTTACTTCGTCATTATATATGGGCATGCCCTCTAGTGTCCTCTTGTTTGTTGGGTGAACCAACTCCAAATCCATTTCTTTCTCTATCATGCTGGTGTGATGATTATAATCACTCACAGTCATTTTCCACAAATGATACTCCCATTATTTTCCTAGCAATACCCCATCTGGGTATTGCATCTCCATGTACCACTCTTCATTTGTGCTTGTGACGACAGCCATTTGCTTCCCCTTTCCCTTCGCCCTTCTACTTTTTAGGTGAGATGGTTACTTTCTTTGGTGTCATTCTTCTAGTTAGGTTAACACTTCAAACATCTTCTCCTTTCTCTAATCTACCACTCTATCCAACCCCAAGACTCAATCTTGCAAAGAAACCCTCCTAACTCTGTGCCCTAGCCGTCAAACCCTAACTGGAACAATTCTTCCACAAGATGACACTTCTCAACAACTTCGTCCATTCCCGTGTACTCCTTTCCTACTGGTTTACAGATCTACTCTAGTCACACCCTCTTAGATTTATTAAATTCTTCTTTGCACAGATCACTTTTGGATGCCCTAGTTCATGAGAGCTATTTTAAATTAGTAAATGTAAGGTAAAATATTGAAGTTCCTAACCTCTTATAGATTTTCCTTCTTTCTAGTATTAAATACTATTTTACCTACCACTGTACTTAACACTGAATGTGGATTTTTCTACCAAGCCGTCATTATGCACCTTTACTTACACGCCCAATCTTGTGAAAAAAATTCTACAACCTTTTGGTGCGTAAACAATCCATCTGACAAAAGACTCTTACGCATGTGTCAACAGAGACAAAGGAACTTCTTCTATCCTTCAACAAATTTTTTGTCTCACCTACCTCATGTTGTTTTTGCACTTCTTCCTCCTTTATACACTGGTTTTTCTGAAGGCCTTATCTTGACACCAACCCATTTTTTGTCCATGCTTTCTTTTGGGCGCAATTTACTCCTTACGTGCACTTTGTCATCCATCAACCTGGGCCATTCACCACAACTTCCACTTCTAGTTCAACTTGTATTTGCAGGCCTATACTTCACATCACTCCACCCCACACTAAAATAGATGTGCAGTCCTCTATGCATGCATAACCCTAAAAAATTAATGTGGTTACCAGTGCACAAGGTGCAAAACAAGAAAAAAGAGAGGAAAATTATGAACAAAACGAGAAAGGGAAACACAAGAAAAGAAAAACGCATAAAGGGAAATTCTAAGCTAACTAGAAATACTACCTTATTACAAACACCAAGAAGACTTATTTATAGTAGGGCTTCAGCCTACTCCCATTGAAGTGACCTAGTAACCTTGTCCCATCTAGCACTTGTAACTGGAAAGTGCCTAAATCAAGAATGTATGAGATGATGTAAGGTCCCAACCAATGGACTTTCAACTTCCCAGGATGGCACAGATACTTGGAATCATACAACAACACTAACTGCCCAACCTCAAACTTCTTGTTCTTTATATGATGATCATTTCATGCCTTTTGTCTTTCTTTTTTTCTATTTTGTCTTTTGACTCCATCTAGCAAGTGATCACCTTTTGTCTAACTGCATCAACTTATCAATTCTTTCTTCCAGTGCTTACTCATCAGCTAAACCTCCTACTGTGTGCATATATACAGCGAAGGTAACATGAATTCCACTGGTAAAATAGCCTCTGTGCCAAACACCAATTGAAATGGTGTGGCCTTGTTCAACATTTTATAGGTTTTCATGTATGCCTATAGAATGACTGATACCTTATCATCCCAATCTTGTCTTCTAACGTCACAAATATTAGTTAACGCATGACTTAGTATTTTGTTAAATTCCTCAACAGTTCCATTTGCTTGAGGGTGATATGGGGTAGTATTATAATGGGCCACCATAAATTATACCAACAGAATCCTGATTGTTTCATTGAGAAAGTGTGTACCCCTATCACTTGTTAAACTTAAAGGGAAACCATACCTACTGATTATGTTTTCCCATAAGAATCTAGCAATAATCACCATGGTGCAATCCTTTGTAGGAACTTCCTTTGTCCCATCATGTCAAGTAATCAGTGCAAGTGATTATATAACGCAAACTAGTCCTTCGTGCGGCTAGCGCAATTGGTCCTATAAAGTCGATTGCCCATTTTTTAAATGGTTCAATGCTGGATATTGGTCACAAAGGCATTTCATCATTCTTTCTAGGTTTCCCAAGGCACTGACAATGGTCACAGGCCTTGTAAAACTCAATACAATCTTTTTAGATGGGTTCTCACCAAATCTAGCTAATAAAATCTTCCACGTTGTTTCCTTTCATAGTGTCCTCCTACAATCCCACCATGTTCTTCTTCCATAATGGCTACGTGCTCATGTTCCAATACACATTGGCACAAAACCTAGTCATGACCTAACTTATATAGTATCCACTAATAAGCATGTAGGGTGTGGCACGTATTACTAACTACTTTCTTTCCAAGGCCTTCATTCCTTCTGGTGCCACACTTATTTTTAAGAACACTTCTATATCTTCCAAGTCTGAGGGAGAACATCACAATCTAAATAGTTGCTCATTTGGAATGGTATCCTCAATGCTTTGTGCGTCCTCTCCTAAATTCAATCCTTGATAAGTGGTAAGGTCCTGAATTGCTCTTTCCTCAGCTTCACAACCATTTTGAACTCAAATTCCTAAAATTGTAGGACCCAACGACATATGCATCCCTTCCAGAACGAGGTTTTTTTACATAATTATTTCAATGTCATATGGTCAGTGTAGAATATAAATGGTGAATCACCAACAGATACTCCCTAAACTTATGTAGCACATAGATCATTGGACAATGCTTTGTGCTCAGTAGTTGTGTAATTATGCTATACTAGTGTCAACTTCCTACTTATAAAAGCATAAGGAATGATCAACAATTCCCTCACCAAGTTATGTTAGCACTGCTCCCATATTTTTTCCTGAGGCATCCACATGCACATGCAAAGGCTTATCCTAAGAGGTAAAATGTAGAATAGGCGTTATGACAATCCTATCCTTTGAAGTGACAAATGCCTTCTATTGTGCCTCTCCCCAATGAAAGGCACTCTTATGTTTAACAATTCTTCTAATGGTGTAGTGATCCTGGCATATCCCTTGATGAAATTCTTGTAATACCATGTATGTCCAAGGAATCCTTGCACTGGGCTTTGACTAGTATGCTCCCCTAATCCTACAATAAATGCAACTTTAGTAGGATCTACTAGTAAGCCTTTTTTTGCATATAATGTGTCCTAATAGGGTTTCAAATGGGGTAGCAAAGACACATTTCTTAATGTTGAGGGATATCCTCAATTGCCAACATCTCTCAAACATCAGCCTTAAGTTGTCACAATGGTCTTTCACTAATCTATACACAGTCTAGTCATCCAGGTAAACTTGAAGAAACTTATGGATGAAATCCCGAAATGCTTGTACCACAATGCGTGAGAACATAACAGGTGCATTTTTAATCCAAAAGGCATAACCATGTAGGAAAAACAACCCCATTCAGTGGCGAAAGTTGTCTTTCTATGGTTTACATTTGTAATCTTGACTTGGTGGTACCCTAATAACCCATCTGTGAAAGAGTAGACATTGCACCTGGCTACTCCCTCCAAGATTTCTTTAGTAAAGGGGGTTGGGAAAGGATCGATGAAACACACTACATTCAAATCAATGTAGTAAACAAAGATCCTTATCCTACCATCCTTCTTGATACTAATGACCATTGGGCTTATCCACTCTGACTCTTCTACTGCCTCAATGATAACAGATACTATCATCTTTTCTATTTCTTCCTTGACCTGTACGTGCAAGTTCAAATTCATCCGATAAGGCCTCTTCTGAATCGGTCATGCACCTTCCTTCAACTTGATCTTCATCTCCCCTAAGGAATGGTGAATGCCTTTGAGTTCATGGTACCTGTGAGGGAAAAGATTTGGAACTCATGCAATAGATCAATGATATTTGAAACCTCCCTTTCTGACCAATATTCACCGATGATAGCTTCCTTAGGTTCTGCCTCCATTCCAATGTTAACCTTATTTGTTTTTAAGGGCTCATGGTATGTGCGTGCTCATTTATCACCGATGTCTATGACTTCACACGTACCCTTTGAATGGTTAGTATCCAAAGTCTCCATCTCTTCTTCATCTATTACATAGACCATTTTTCCTTTTTATTTTTCCATGCACGCACACTCAAGTTGTACCTCCTCTAATTATTCTTCATTGAGGCGCGTCTCCAAATAAGGCCCACCTAGAAATTCTAGTAGCCTATCCTCTGCCATAGTGCTATCCCCCATCGTAAGGTGCTTAATCACTTACAATTCCTTATCCAATGATGGCTTGGTACTTCGAAATTTTAAATTTTAAATGAGATCAGCCACCAACTCTTGCCAATTACCCATCTGACAATGTATCTTTGAATGAATTTACCAATCATGTGCAAAACCTTGTAAAGTGGAATACAAATTATGCACCCATAACGAAGGTGAAAACGCTTCTACGCTTCCCATCCAGGCCTTCTCACACACTTGGATATGAAATGAAGTGGCCTCTTTACCATGGTAGTATTGTATGACCATGGGCATGTTGCTCCTACAAAACCTTATAGAAAATGTGATCCTTAGCTCATGCCACTCCAGGAGGTTTTCTCGATGTATAGCCTATAAGCGCGTCGTAGTCTCAAGTAGGTTATAATTGAGCATTCCTCTTCTCTCGTCCTCATTTTTCCACTGAGCTTCCATGTCCCATAAGAAAATTTTAGGGTATGCCCCTCCAAAGTAACTTGGAAAATTTCTTTCCTCCTAGGCGCTTGACTGAGCATGCCTTTGTAACCTTTTTCATTGATCCTCTTAGTTGTCACCCAATTAACTCATAAGTCCCATGCACCCAATTATCACATGCTATACTAGTGGTATCACTCATGGACTAGGCATCTTCAAATTGGATAACTCCCTTTGTGGGGTGAATTATCTCAGGATCTCTGATGGAGCGCACATAGATTCTATCAAGGACTTCTTATCTTAATGGCTCAATGGTATAGGGCACCAACTTCCCATCTGTCAAAGGAATGACCACCCTTTCCTCCTTATTCTCAAAACTGATATACCCTTTGTTAAACCATAGGTCAGCATTGTTCTTATAACACCATGGGCACCCAAGCAATGCTGGAAAGTTGTTTTCCTCGGTGAGCACCAAGACTTCAAAGTCTCTAGTGAACTTGGATCCCTGAATGGTGATAACTGCATTCTTGAGGACTCCAATGGGAATTGCCTTATTTTTATTTTCTATATACATCATATTCAAATATGGATGTAATGCGGGCCTCCTCATTTTATGCCAGACATCTAAAGTAAGAACAATGACCTTTGTTCCTATGTCAATGAGAATATTTCTTAGAATCCACCCATCAACAATTGCATTCAAAGTAATCTCCTTTTCATATTCAAGGCTATGAGGAGGGAGGTTTGCATGCAAAACCTACCTTTCACGCTCTACCCCAGATGCGTGGTACCTTCTCTCTCAGCCATTCTCCTAGCAAGGGAATAATATTCTCTTGCCTTAACATTTTGTCATACTTCTTTGACTTCATCCAATTCCTTCTGCGGAGCCTCAACATTCCTTCTTTTCTCCTGCTTCCTGGACTACTCCCTTAGACACTATATATCCCCTTGTAAACTTTGAATGACATCCATAGTCTCCTGATACACTTATTTCCTATGAGCAGGATCCAAATACTTTACATTTACTACTTCCTCTCTTAAAACTAGTGACCTTTGTCTTGGCATCTCCTAGGCATGTGCGTCCTCTGCCCTCATCATCACTAACATAGGTTCTAGCCCTAACTCAATGCCACTCATGGCATCCACTGTAAATCAGCCTTCTTAATGCTTACCATCCCAACACCTTTGTCCTTTCGGTGCTGCTGGTTCATATGCTCATAAAGTTCTAGACACTCTTTGTACTTATGTTTCTTTCCACACGATGAGCATTGTAACAGATCAGGACACTTGCATTTATAATGTTATGTAAATCCACAATTATAACATGTTCCTCGCAGGGAACTCACTCTGTCCTCCACCATAGGTTACTGCGACCACAGAATTCCTCCATGAAAAACTCTTCCACATTCCCCTCCATCTTCTCGCCCTTCATAATGATGGTCATCTTCCTTTGAACTACTTGTCAAGGCTAGTCTAACACACACCCATATCAATAGCATCATGGATTTGATCAATCAATATGTAATCCTTGGTATCATGGTTCGTAGAGGTGCAGATATTGCAATAGCAAGAAACATTCTTGTGGATTGCAGGTTAGAGTAATGGGCATCTACTTGCATCATGATCCCCATGGAAATTCTCGTTGTCTACCACCATAGTGTGCACCGAATGCAGAGGGAAAATATCCTTTGCATGTCCCTCCACTTCATAGTCTATACACCAAAGCCCACTATGAACCTCATGTGTTGAGTTTACAGATAGCTTCTTCAACTGGTTGGCCACTACAGCAATTTGAGCCTCCAGAAAAAGACTAACACTAATGTCAATGCTTCTAACAGCTTTGGTGCGTAGGGTAGCTTCTGAAATTCCTTGTGCGGGTCTGTGAAAGTTATTGTGTGACAGAGCCCTTCTAAATGGCGTTATCAATCCTCTAAAAAACCATTGAGAATGTTGGGAAGGATGAATGTCATAGGAGAGATTTTACAAGAGAATCTTAAAACTTGTGTCATACTCCCAAACACTCTCTATCATTCCCTGATAGATCTACTTCAGAGCACTGATGCTCTTCTACTCAAACTCTGGAATATGGAACTCTACTAGGAAGGTGTTCTTTCAATGCAGTGTAGTCTACCACTGATCTAGATGGGGGTCATACTTCCTATACAAACTATATGCACATGCCCTTGAAATGTTGTTAAAAACTAACTTTTCTTCCACTCTAGGGTAATGATCCCCTTCATACGCGGTATAGTAACTCACATTTGTGCACATGCTCTGCACCATCTTCAATACCCCTATAGTCTGCTAGGTGCAAAGACATCTTAAAAAACACTTGGGGATGTGGTTGAGGTCCTTTTCCTTCCTAGTCCAGAGCCTTGCATCCCTCCGGTATTTCCTCCTCCATCAGATCCACTGGATCCACCAAGTCCTGTGCCTCCAAATCCACTAGTTCCACCTCTAGATCCTCTCGTAACTGGCAATGGGCCTGAAGTGGTCACACCTAGCATCCCCAATGTTCTACAGAACTGTGCACCAATGGTCTGTGAGATTACTCCATTATAAGAAGTGTATCCCACATCACTTCGAGACACATTTCCCAAACCTTGCATACTTGCACTTTGCCCAAAAATTGCTCCAAACACTGGAATGGTATGTGTAACCATGGATATTCCAAACAGAAAATTATATCTTTTGGGCACCAATTGATCACTCCCACCAATACCAACTAGGTTATCAATACTTCTCCCTTGATTTGGAAAACCAAGTGCCATTAGGGGTTGGTCGCTAGGTGGGTTCAGATGCACGCCGATGGTTCTTCTTTCTCCATGTGATGAACTCTCATCAGAAGCTAAAGGGGAATCTCTCCCGTATTTTCCAAGATGGGGTAGCACAAATTTCTCAGGCTCCACGTCCTCCACGTGAATCTCAACTCCTTCCCACAATGTCTACCTCCATAGATCCATCACACTTATAACCTCATGTTGTCTAGTCATCTCCCTTTCACGAGCTTCACTATACTTAATTCACCTCTCCTCCTTTTCCTTTTCATCCGCAATGTTTTCCATCTTCCTCCACTAGCTTCCTCTCCCAATGCTCAGAGAAGCCTTAGCTGGCCATGGGAAATGCTTCTAAACTAAAAGTAATGACCAAGATCTTCATAGTTAATAGAATAACACACAAGAGTGATCCTTTAGGCTCTCTCAGAAACTCAAACTCAACAACTTCTAGGAAAGAATAAATCGAAATGGCATATTATAAAGTGTAACTGGCCAGCACTCCCTTCCACCAGAGATCAAAAACACGCGTCCAAGTCAGATCTGCATCCTACAACTCTACTAAGAAGCAACAAAATAATTTCTCATACAGCTCATGGTATAGGTTCTCTTCTACCCATCTATGCACATTAAACTCAGGTCCAATGTTGAATATTTGAGAAAAATCTTCCTCCATGCTCTTGAACCATGCTTCAACACTTTCTAAGGTCAGGTGCTTTGTCATCACATATCATAGGGACAAAGATGCATGCCATTTCTCACAACAACTTTTAAAAGAGGTCCTGGAAATGGAACCAAGATGTACTCATTTTTATGCCTTTCAAAGAACAATGAAATCCCATGCATGTCGGCCTATCACCCAATGGGTGTTGGGCACTCACTCGAGGCACATGCGGGTGCCAAGCATCTCCTTTATGTGAGTTGTGTAAGAATGCATTATTTACGACATAAACGTAAGTGAAGAGAATAGAAACAAACCATACATTTATCAGAACAAGCTTCTAGACCAATGTATTCATTTAGATAAGAAAAGCATTACAAAATATAGATCTAAATCATAACAGAAAGGAAATGCACTAGGGTTTACACTAGTCATATGAAATATATATAAAACTGATCCATACAGATATAAGTAAAAATTGGAACCACATATATCCATATTAAATACATTTGGTAAACACATTACATTCATTGAGGCTATCACAGATCCATATAATAGTGTAGACCAAAGTCATGCATCAGAACTGGACTTAAGCCCCTCATAGTACAAATAAAAATATTCAAACCCATCCCCTTGATACATCATACTCCTACAGATCCTCTAAACCCAACCCATAGAACTCCCACAATATTTCTACATAGCTTCACCTCTTTTCCATCCTCACTAGGTACATCCCCTTCTTCTACCAGGTGCTTATATATATATATATATATCCTTAGCAAGCACTGCCATTCCTTTCTGAAGTTGTAGATCGGTTGCCAAGTGTCCAAGTGGTCCTCCATGGGATATTTCTCCTTTAGACTCGAGCTCTCCATTCTTTTTCATGATTACCTTTTGGAATCTTATATCACAAGGTATTTTCCTTTCATGGGCACCAAGCTACCAAGTTGGCACCTTATCCACTCCACATGTGTAGTCAGGTCATGCTTTCCTCGTGTTCTTCCCGATATGCCAAATATGGATAAGTCCCAAAAACCCTTTCCCTGCCTTGTGCGTGCGCGCCACTGGTTCTACTAAACTCTCCTAAAACCTTGTCTTGCATGCTTTCTCCTTGCGCGCCCATGCACCTTCTTGTACTTAGCCAATATTTTAGGAGCCCAACATTCACAATTGAATATGCTACAAGATTACTCTAGTGCAATAATATATATTTTAAAAGATTGACATTATTATAACCTTTGAACGTTAGAGCCCATTCATTATCAATGTCATACAATATAAATGTTAGCTTACAATACATTAATCCAAAATAAATGATAAGATAGAAAAGGGTACCACCTCAAATACTCAACACTCTACCCACTAGTTATCAAGTAAAGAGTTGTCATGGATTACCAAAAACAAAACAAAAAACATTCCTTACTAATAAAGGCTTGTCATATACAACCTGATCTAAAGATGGATGTGGAAATTTACAGTTGATAAATGTCACTTTTTTACCCGAAGGAATAAACTTTCGATTCTTTACTCTAACCTTCTCAACAATGGGATCCCAAATGTAAAGCTTCAAATAAAATGGAAGTTCAAAGGTTCTAGGTGCAAATAATATATTGATAATAACAAAGAAATACAACAAACATTTAGTTCACGCTTTATTTTTTATTGAAAATAGAAGCAGAAACATAGAAGTATAGCTATGTACAAATGAACCTAATAATAATAGATGTAAGAATGAACGCATAATAAGGCAAGAAAGTGGACCATAGATGCAAGAATGAACCTAATAACAAGAAAAATTGGAGAGAGTATATGACCCATAACTAACTAGGAATAGAAATATTTTGAATGGCAATAATTGAGATGACTATACAAGTAAATGCAGAAATAAGGCATGTCAATTAAGAAAGTAACCCATAATAAGGAAATATAATGGAGCATTGTAATAGGGAAAGTAGATAACATACATGATACAATGTTCAACTACGAAAAGAAATGTTTATTGTTATGCTATCCAATTCCACCACAAATACAATGACAATAATAAAGAAATACAACAAACATTTAGTCCACGCTTTATTTTTTATTGAAAATAGAATCAAACACATATAACTATGGAAAAATCTGTTACGTATGATATTATATGCTTTCATTAAATCATATAAAATTTATTATGTTCTAACAGTATAAAACTATTTTATTTTGTATATCCTAATACATTTTTGGTTTCACTTCAACAAACTAAATAATTAAGCTTTTTTTACTAAACATGGTGTGTCCTCTTAGAAACTCCACAACCACCCAAAGTCATCCATCAGACGTGCCCACATAGATTCTCAAACTTTGTCTTCCAGTGTTGTAGCTCTTCTTCATAAAAACCACTCATGTCATCACACTTAACATTCAAGTCCTTCACTATGTCTCCAATGTAATCACGGAGTACTTTTTTGTACGCATTGAAAGTTTGTAGGGCAACACACTTCTTTTCAAGTTCCAACTTCTCACCCCTAACTGCATTAATTGTATTATGTAACTCATTGTTATCCGTAGTGAGAGTCTCTAAGACATTGCTATTATCAACTATGACAGTTTCCAATATGTCACTAGTCGTCCTTGCAATTTCAATAATGTTGGATAAATACTCCTCCCTAGTGAGTGATCCAATTTATACACATGCCAATAAGAGTCTCAAATCAATATGTTCTTCCTATGACACATTGTGCTCAAATCTCATCTTTGCAAGAAGCTCTTCCATTTCACACATGTTTTCACCAATTTCCTTCTGGAAATGCTGGGATCCACACCTATGGCCTGGAATAAGATGCTTCAAAGCCCTAACATCAAGGTGGGTCTGAAAATTACTGGTCAGTTCACGTGGGAAAAGGACAACGAGGGTGCCACCTGCCTAAGGGTCCCAGATGGATGTGTTGATAGAGCCTTAAGTAAAGAGAATCTCTCCCTCATTGGTAAGTTTCTTGGCTCTAGACCTAATATTGATTTCATTATAAAATGGGCTTTGAGAAAGTGGAAACGTAAGGGAGCCTTGAGCATTACCATCATGCCAAAAGGATTTTTTCTAGAAAAATTTAATCAGTAAGAGGATTTAGAATCGGTGCTTCTGGGAGGACCTTGGTGGCTAGGTAATATGGGCCTTTTTTGGAAAAAATGGTATCCTGGATTCGACCCTAATACTGAAAATATAAACACCATCCCAATCTGGTGTATCCTACCTGGACTACCATTGCATTTTTGGGATGATGAAATTCTGCTAAATATTGCAAAATCCTTAGGTGCCCCTATCGGGCTGGATGGGCCCACGAGAAACAGATCCAGACTTTCTTTTGCTCGTTTCTACATTTTCTCTACAATGGAACAGGAGTTTCCGGATCACATAATCTTGAAATCTAGATATGGGTTATGGACCCAAAAAATTGAGTTTGAAACTTTGAGATGTAAACATTGTCATAACATAGGACACTCTGACAAAAGCTGTTCCAAGAAGAAGGCCTCTTCAATGGAAGTTGAACAGCCTATGGAGGGCTCAGTTTTGAACAAGGATGGTAGGGTTCCTAGCACAGATAGCCAGAATAAAGACAAATCCCCTAGTCAGAAGGAGTTGGAGTTCAATAGAAAGGGGAAAAAAGGGGGTTTTAGAACTCAAATAAGGAAACATCTGGTCTGGCGTCCCAAAGTCTCAGCAGCAGCTTTTCCTGAAGCACCTAACAAAGAGGACTTGGAAAATCCTGTGAAGGTATCCATGGTGGTGAACGAGCAAGAAGGCTCTGTGAAGATTAATATAGTCCCTATTGAGCAATTTCAGAGTAGTAAGGAAGTCAAGATAGATAATCAGTTGTGCATCATTAAGGAAACTTCGAACAAGGATTGTATGGTTTTTAAAGAATCTTTGCAGAAAAACACTCCTAGGGGAGATGGTAAATCATTTGCAGATATACCTCCTTGCTCCAGCAACATATCAGCGGTTTCACCTACTTGCTTCAGCACCAGAACAACTGATACACACACACCTGACAGGATTCAGAAAGAACGTGAAGAGGGAGAAGTTACGCCTATCAAGGATGAGGAGGATCCAAATTCTGGATTCACAAAGGTCATTTCAAAAAAGAAAAAAAGAATGAAAGGATTTGAAATGATCCCAGAATCACTCTACAGTGATAAGAAAAAGAAAAAAGACAACTGGGACACCTCAACATCCAGAACAACTAGATCTTCTGCTAGACGATTAGTTGACTTTGGAGGAAGCACAAAAAGAGGAAGACCCTCTAAAAAGGCTCTTAGATCTAAGAGAACGGAGAGGGACATTGCAGATGGCGTTCAGCATCAGTTGAACCATCAGGTAATTCCAACCACCAATCATTCCAAATGAAGATTATTTCTTGGAACATCCGAGGCCTAAATGGAAACTCCAAGCAGAGAATCATCAAGGAGTTACGGGATTCTAGTAATCCTAGTATTTTGATTCTGCAAGAAACTAAAATGAAAGCTAAGACCCTAGAAACTAATAAAAAGAGTTTCTGGGATAACTCTGAAATGGCGGCTGTTGACTCCCAGGGAGCTTCTAGAGGACTGGCTACTCTTTGGGATAAAAGGCACTGTACTGGTACGGTTCTCAATGCTAGTATTAATCATCTTGCAATCAAATTTGTTGCTATTGAGAATAATGGTGAATGGATCCTTTCTAACATTTATGCCCCTAATACGGTTAGTGGTAGAAGGAAGCTTTGGGCTGACCTTAAAACATTTAGAAACCAGCATTGTTCTGCTAACTGGCTTATTATGGGGGATTTCAACTCCCCACTAAACCCAGGTGAAAAGTATGGAGGTATCTCCAGCTTTTCTACTGGTATGGAGGATTTTGCTGATTTTATTGCTGAACATAACCTCTTAGATGTGGATCTTCATGGGAATAAATACACTTGGAATAATAGAAGGTTGGGAAAGGAGTTTATCCAGGTGAGATTGGACAGGGCACTAATTTCAGCGAGCTGGATTCTCAGTCAAGACTTCCACCTCTCTTCCTTGCCCAGAGTTGGATCGGATCACAATCCGATTGCTTTAAATTTTCTCAATTGGACTAAACCCACCAGAAGCTCATTCAAATTTGAAAAGATGTGGATGGAGCATGACAATATCTATGACAAGATAAAAGAATGGTGGGGATGGAATGGTGAAGGCACTGCTCAATTTAGATTGGTTCAAAAGCTCAAAAATGTCAAAAAGCAAGTCAAAATCTGGAATAAAAGCGTTTTTGGCAATGTGTTTGATAATAAAAAAAAGTTAAAACAAAAACTTCAGGATCTGGAAATAAAAATGGATACTATGGGGAGATCGGCTGAAGACGAAGTTAATGAAAAGAATATTCTTTCAGAGTTGCATACGATCTGTAGCAGAGAGGAATCTTTATGGAGACTTAAATCTAGAGCTATTTGGCTTAAAGAGGGAGACAGGAATACGAAGTTCTTTCATATGACCACTTTGAAGCACAGAGCCTGTAATAGGATCTTAGAAGTTTCTAAAAACAACGGAAATATCATAAAAGATCCCAATAGCATCAAGAAAGAAGCGCTTGATTTTTATAAAAAACTTCTTGAGGAGAGGAATATCATCAATTCTGAAGCTATTTCTTTTATGTTGGAGGCCATTCCCCAAGATAAAATTGAGGAACAGAAATTTAGAAGTATCACCAAAGCGGTCACGCTTGAAGAGCTGCAAAAGGTTGTATTTGCTTTAGAGGGTGACAAGGCTCCTGGTCCGGATGGGTTCTCCATAAATTTTTTCCAGAAATTTTGGGAAATCTGTTCGGAGGATCTTCTCAGAGCGGTGAATGAATTCTATAGAATGGGAAATCTTTTGAAAGAGCTTAATAACACTCACATTGTGCTGGCCCCAAAAAAAATGGATGCTAAAGATTTCAAAGACTTCAGACCTATCAGCCTTGTGAATGCCATCTATAGAATTTTTACCAAAATTATTACTACTAGGCTTCAGCTCATTATGAATGAACTTATCTCAAGGCAGCAGAGTGGCTTCATCAAAGGCAGGATTATACAAGACGGAGTGATTATGGTTCACGAGACCATACATTCTATGGAAAATAATAAAAAGGCAAATATGGTCCTCAAGCTTGATATGAATAAAGCTTTTGACAAGGTCTCTTGGGTTTTCCTTGACAAAGTCTTAACAAAATTTGGGTTTCCGGAAAAATTTAGAAGAATTATTAAGGCTTGTATCTCTACGGCCAGATTCTCAGTGGTGTTAATGGTGAGCCTGTGGGTTTTTTCACTAGCAGCAGAGGACTTAGGCAAGGGGACCCTATCTCCCCCTTGCTCTTCATTCTTTTGGCTGACAGCCTTAGTAGAACAATTGGCAAAGCAGTTAATGACGGGCTTTTAAATGGCTCTAAGCCCACTTCCATCAGTCAAGCTGTCTCCCATCAGCAATTTGCAGACGACACTATCCTTCTTCTTCTGGCATCAGTCATTGAAGCCAAGGCTACCAAGGCTTTACTGCGGCTCTACGAATCTGCTTCTGGGCAAGAGATCAATTATGATAAAAGCTCCATCTTCTTTTTCAACACTCCTGAGGAAAGGCAGCTTAAAATTGCTAAAATTCTGGGTTGTAAAATAAGTGCGCTTCCAACCACTTACTTGGGCCTTCCTCTCGGCACTAGGAAAGTTTCTTGCAAGGTGTGGGATGATTTATTGGAGAGATTCCAAAAAAAAAATGGCTGGTTGGAAAGGAGCCATTTTATCTAGTGCTGGTAAATGCCTGCTCATTAAAAGTACTCTTCAAAATCTGCCCATTTATGTCATGTCGCTCTACAAGATCCCCTCTTCCTTCAGAGATAAGATTGAAAGGATTCAGAAAAAAAATTATGGCAAGGCATGGAAGAGAAGTTCAAATTTCACTTAGTGGCTTGGGACAAGGTTTGCACCCCGAAGTTTATGGGAGGTCTGGGTATAAAAGATATTGAGAAAATGAATGAGGCCCTCATTGCTAAAATGGGCTGGAGAATGTTGTCTGAGAAACAACCCTGGATTGATTTAATCAAAGAAAAATACCTAAATCATCAAACTGTGTACTCTTTCCTACAAGATGAGCACCTCCCCTATGGTTCCATTTTTTGGAATAATCTGGTCAAGAGCAGAAATTTCATCAAGCAGGGCAGTAAATGGAAAGTGGGGGATGGTAGGGACATAAACTTCTGGGAGGATAATTGGTTTAATGGAAATCTCATGGATAGATTTGGGATTGTTAAGGACAGTCTTATAAGCAAGTATGGCATTAAAATCAAGGACTATATTGAGGGAAATGGTACCAGCAAGAATTGGAAAAAACTTACTGTGGAGAGAAATGATCTGATGCAAATTACTTCCTCCCTTCAAGATCAATTAGATCTTATTCCATTAAGTCAGCTGGATTCCAAGGATGAGCTGGTATGGAATAATTCCAATGATGGGAATTACTCTGTCAAAACTGGATATAATAATTTCTTCCACAGTAGTCAAACAGAGTTCAATTGGAATAAGATTTGGATGACTGAATTAACTCCTAAAATAAATTTTTTCCTTTGGCTGGCTATCAGAGGCAGGATTCTTACCACTGACAACCTGATGAGAAGAGGATTTATAATCCCTAATAGGTGTCATCTTTGTAAGAAAGATTCTGAGGATATCAGCCACCTGTTCATACATTGTGAGTATGCTACCAGAATATGGAGTTTTTCCCTCTCTAAATTTGAAGCTCTCTGGGTGGTGCCGAAGGATCTTAATCAGCTATGGACTCAATGGAACCCACCCTTTAGGCATTGTGTTGTCAAAAGGATCTGGAAGCTGGTTATCCCTCATTTAATCTGGAGGATATGGAAGGATAGAAATGATATTATCTTCAGAAATAAGAAGCAAAACTATAAACTTAGTATTGGTAAAATTTCTAATGGTATCAAAGAGAACATTGCTAGATTTAAACCCCCCAAGAACAAGAGATATCCAGAGAATGAAGAATACATCTTATCCAATTGGCAGATTGGAACTGTCAATAGTCGGAGCAATCCCGGGAATAGCATTGATAGATCTTTGATTAAATGGCATCCTCCTGATTTTAATTGGTATAAGTTGAACTTTGATGGGGCCTCTAAGGGGAACCCTGGGATTGCGGCAGGGGGAGGAGCGATACGGGATCATAAAGGTAATCTGATTGCTGCGTATGCTGGGAAAATGGGAATTCAAACTAATCATTTTACCGAAGCATTATCTGCTCTATGGGGCCTGAGAATTACCCAGACTCAAAATATCCAGAACCTCATTATTGAAGGGGACTCCCTGAATATCATTAATCTCCTTAAACAGTGCTCATCTCCAAGTTGGAGCATCAAGGATTTTATCTCAGAGTCCATAAGTATTTGTCAAACATTCAATAACATCAGGATCATGCATACTTACTGGGAGGGTAATAAATTGGCAGATGCGCTGGCTAATTATGGCATTAATGTTAACCACACTGTTTGGGATAATAATAGCATCCCTAAGCAGCTTCAAAACAGCATTCATGCGGATTTCTATACGCACGCAATATCTTGAGCTGAGTTATGATTATTGGGTGTGGATCAGCATCAATAAAACTCCCACACGTGTTGACTTAAAAAATATGATTATGCAAATCATGTCAAATAATCAAGATAGTGTGAAGTATATGGGGAATTCCAAGTGGAGTTACATTGATTTGAAAATCACGCATGCGGGCTGCACTGCGTCTGCTAAAAGTTGGATACAAGGCTCCACGGAAACCGAAGACAGTAGTAATGTGATTGATGACAGGGAGCGGGCTAACAAAAAGGCCATTATTTCCACATGTGATTTTCTGCAGGCTCAGATCAGCAGGCACGCAGACGTTCATGGGAAAAGCAACGGCTCTCATTTCCAACATTGTGCGGATTACAACAGTAAAAAGCAGACTGGCTTCAGTGCTCACAAGGATTTGGGAATTTGTTGCAAACAGTTAAGCACAGTGAAGATGGGGGGTCCCCCTTGCCAAATTGAGCCTAGTGCGGACCCAGACTGGAAGGATAATATTGAGCTATGGAGCATACTCAGCAAGGGTGGCATCACCAACTTCATGGAGAAGGTTCAGGGGCATGATCAAAGCATCTCAGTGTGTTTTGCGAAGGATTGGAAGGAGCGGACTGTGGAATATGGGGGGCAGAAGATCTTGGTCAATGAGGAACTTATTGCTGAAGCGACCGGCCTTGGCTTGGAGGGCTACCATTTTTTTAACAAAAGGGTTGACAGAGATGTTGAAGAGAGGAGATTTGTGGAGGGATCTGAGAAGCTGATCTATGTTACAGCGGGCCTGCTTGTTAGCTCAATCCCTCCACCTTATGATGAGGTTACTCGCATGATGATACGGTTCATTTCCTTGGAAGGAAGGTTTGTCACTGTACCTGCTAAGCACCTTATCTTTCTTAACCACTTCCGTAGGAATCGCATGGTTTGTTTCCCCCATTACTTGCTGAACTCTCTTGAGCGCTCCATTTTGGAGTTTCAAAAGCATACCCGGGCGGTTCCTTTACACCAGGGGCTTATTTTGCTACTGCATAAATGTTGTCTTCTTAAGTATCCTGGTCTCCCATCCTCTCCTAGCTCAGTTCCCCCTCTTCCGGGTTCTGCTGCTGCTAGCCCCGTTTCTCCATTCTCTGCCCCCGCCACCGCTGCTGTCACCCCCCTGCCGGCCGTCCAGGCTTCTTCTTCCATTCCCCCTACTGCTGCTCCCGCCCCCCACTTCGCCTCCACCTCGGCCAGACCGGTCACCAGGGCTTCTAGAAAGCTTAACCTTGAGACTCTTGCTATGGGGAAGGGTCCTCATGAAATTGAAATTGCACATGACCTACTGAATATTAGCAGTGCCAGTCCCCGGGATGTGCATATGGAAAGCTCTTCAAAAAGGCTGGAAGCCTTAGAGGCTGATATGAAATTGTTGAAGGATGAAGTTAAGAACTTGGCAAAACAGAAAGGTAAGAGGAAGAAGGAGGAGGAGGTGGATATTGATAACAGCCAGATTGATGATATCTACAAGAAGCTGAACTCCTTAGACTCCCGTTTAGGGAAGGCCAAAACTCGTCATGATTACAATATGGCCATCTTTAGTGCGATTGAGGAGTTCATTGAGCAACATGTCAAAAGTGTCTCCAATCTCAGCGGAGTTCCGGCAACACTTTGGGGCAATGATAAGGAAAGCAAAAGGACCATTGATCAGCTGGATAAGACTGACGCTGCCCACATGACAACTTTGGGTATGTTCAAATCCTGGAAGAATATCAAGACCAGCATCGACAAAGCTGCCAAGAAGTAGTTGTAGATGCTTTAGTTGTTCTTGTCTGTTTTTTTGCTATTTTTTTGCGGTCTCTCTACTACTTTTTTGCAGTGTTTTTGTTGTTTTGTCTTGTTTGGGTAGCTATTTTTTGGCTACTTTGGGCTTCATTGTCACATTTGGATTCTGATCCTTTTTTCTCTGGCATTCCTATTCTGGCTCCTAGGCCATCTTTTGTACTCAAGGGTATAGTCAAAACATCCATAGCCACCCCTGAAAATATACAAGGAAACGTGAATTAGGATACTACAAACTATTTCATAATCCATGCATTCAAATGAAAATACTATGTGTACATCATGTAGAAAAATAAGACACAAAATCATGACTCCCTACCTCCATCATTCTTTGTTGTGTTTGTGGAATTTTTACATCCCTCCTCGGCCACCCTCTTCTTCTTTCTCGACACCTAGTCAGTAGTCATCATTGATTGTTTGAAGTGATTAGTGAGATTCTTGAATACATAAAGATAATAAAGTGAGAGAAGTGGAGCGAAAATAAACCATTCACATGATGCATCATTCCCCATTAAATATTGTCTCAAAAAAATAGGGAACATGTGAACATTATCACTACACATTTATAATATGAAATAAATAAAAAACTTAAATATGTCAACATGAGTGATTACATGTGGAAACCATCACATGTCAACAACATAACATCTCATACATTGCATCATGAAAAATACATACATGGAAACATTTATGCATCATTTAATCATCAAAATCCTAAGGTGACCTCATTAATTATAAGGGATTGAACACTGCAACATTACTTATAATGTGCACAAATAAATTAATTGTTAGGAATACACTATGTAAATGAAGCACATACACATCATGTAAAAGTTAAATCTAT
Source organism: Taxus chinensis (assembly GCA_019776745.2). NCBI lineage: Eukaryota > Viridiplantae > Streptophyta > Pinopsida > Cupressales > Taxaceae > Taxus > Taxus chinensis. Next base: position 60,733,587 of record CM034156.1, on the reverse strand, counting down.
CATTATGCATCATAAATAATATATGTAAGTATACATTGAACCATCATGTGCATGTAATTTTTATCATTACATATTATCAAACATCATGTGTAATTTTTTTTATTTCATTTTATATCAAAATACAATGTTCAATTCATGGCAAGGAAACTCCTTATGAAGAAGAAGAACATGAATTTGACATAGGAATGAGCTTGAGGATTCCTTGACCTCCCATGAAGACATCCGCATTTGAAAATTTTCAATGTCAGCAAAGTGGTAAACAAAAAAAAAATGACACATACATCAAGAAAGTAAATTTTATTTCACTATATACAAAGTACCTCATACCACCAAAAAATAGGTCACATTGATTTGGATGTCACATCTTGTTCATCCCGATCCTAAAAGGAAATTACAAGATATATAACATAATCAGATGAAAATACAGATTCTTTTATGAAATATGAAGCTAACTGAAAAATGATATGCACACCTTTGCTGAGTCGTGTACATTGGTTGTGTAGGAATATATGCTCATATACTCCATGAACCAAAATGTATATTTATTTAATTTTTTTTGCAGTGTATCTTTCTTATTTTTATTAAAGGGAAGCCTCTCCAAAAATTTTGGATGCATTCCCCTCTAAATTTTCACCACACAATAATTCTTTGGGGTTAGCGCACTTTGGAAAAGGAATCCCCACTCAGTAGTGACAATGCATACTTTGGCAACCATATAACTATTAGTGTATAACCAAACATTGTCACCAACATGAAAATCATAGGCCTAAGTGGTGTAGTATTTTATTTTACCAAATAGCCCAAGGCATGCTAGCACATCACTCAAACAAATCTGAGCACTCACCTAAAGTGCGCAAGGGTACCAAGTCTCTCTTTTATGACAGCTTTGTCAAGGTGTTAACATGATCACACAAGTATCCCAAATCCATAACAAGTAATCAAGTATAGTACATAACATAAACTAGATCATAACCAGATGTAAGAATGACTTATACAAGAATCAATATTAAATTTACCATGTCAACAACTAATATCCAACCACAAAAATCCATTGTATTAATTACTATAAAAC